>PVJO010018147.1:0-37436 GCA_004026905.1 Hystrix cristata | reverse complement strand
GTGGCTGGATGGACGTATGTTGAAGGCCAGGACTCAAGACGAAGATGCAATGGCAAGGCCTACATGCCTTTTACCAGGGGCCTAAGGAAGCAATTATTTGTTTTTGCTTTTTTTTTTTTTTTTTTTTTTTTCCCTTTCTTGTTGGTTTTGGTTCAGGAGTGTCTTGCTAGGTTTTCTAGAACCAAGGGTCATAAGAGAGCAGATTTAATAGGGGACATTTATAGATTACAATATTCACCCAGAACCAAATGCAGAAGGTGCTGAATGTCCATCTAGGCAGTGGAGACCCAAAAGATCCAATCGAGGGCTGGGAGCCCACAGCACTGTCCCATGTAGGTCCATGTCTGCACATGATGGCTTCAAAGATCCCTGGAACCAGGATACGATGCTCGCAGCAGAGATGGCAACCAGAGCTCCTCTGAAGCAACGGCAGCCATCCTCGCCGACAGCAAGGCCCCGAGCTCCTTCCTCAACGAGGACAGCTGAGTTCTTTTCGGAAGATCCAGCCACAGCAGAGCTTCCCTTGGGAAACAGCCCGCCAACTAGCCACGGCTCCCACTCTGTCTTATGTTGCATCAGCAACAACCCTCAGGTGGATCTCGTACGCCCAGCATCACACCAACTCAGTCCAGCTGGGCGTTCTGGCTCAAGTTGACCACATTAGGTCCACCACAAGGAGTTTGTTTGTTTGTTTTTTCCACAGCAGGTACAGAAAAGGTGTAGCTGGGCACCATCACCTTCCTGCAGTGGCCGCTTCTCCACTGCTCTGAGCCTGCATCACGAGGGTGCTGTCTTGTCCCCCAAGTTGTTGCTGTGAGTGTCCCATTGAGTGGGTACAAATTCCTTTTGTATCTGCAGCCTTCAAGATTTCAATATTCTCTCCATCACTCTCTTTGCCATTAGTGTTTGTTTAAATATTTTAGCTGAACTCTCTTTTTAATTTTCTTTTGTTCCCGTTTTTTGTTTTTTGCGTAGTGCACAGGGATTGAACCCAGGGGTGCTCTGCCACTGAGCTGTATCTCCAGCCCATTTTACTTTTTGTTTGCAGACAAGATTTTCCTAAGTTTGCCTGGCTGACCTTGAATTTATGAACTTCCTTCCTTGGTCTCCTGAGTAGCTGAGATTATAGTATGCACAAGTGAATTATTATTGGCGTCCAGTGGCATCTTTCCTGGGAAGGTGAGTCATCATATCTTGTTACTACTTGAGGCACTTGTCTTTCCTCAATTTTGGTTTAATTTGTTTACCTATTACCTCAACTCTCCAATGAGTTTGAGAAAAATTGTGAAATAGGAAATTACCTGTTATTTTTACTGAAACAGTGGGATTGTTTCTAACTCTCTAAATCTTAAACAGAAGACCAGTAGTCAAATTCTAATTTTAAAAAATCAACTATTTTCTTATAAGAAAAAGAAATTCCTTTCTGCATTTCAAAATGTTCCTCACTTTGACTATAACAATACCTTTGTCAGGAATTTTATATATAACATCTCCTTTAATTACTTGTAATACATTATGCTTTCTGATGCTGTATGATTTCAGTTTATAGTATAAAATCGTCTTTATCAAATGTGATATTCAGTTTCTGTACTTAGTGTTTGTGTGATTATTTTATCATCTTCATTGTATTTTTTTTCCACCAATCATATCTTTGAACACTAAAAATACTAAGAGACATATAGATATATTTCTGGTCTTGAAGCACATGAATATAAATTTCCACATACTAAATAACGTCTTAAGTTTTGTGTATAACATCTGTGAACATGCCAAAGGAAATGTAAATAAAGTAGTATATGGTGTTTTTCTTGGACTACTATATGTGGAGGTAATTCAACCCTTAATTATTTTACAAATTTGTTCCAATTAACGTTTTAATAAAATATTGCTTTCTTGCCTATATAATTTTGAATACTAAGTATTTGAGTAGCAAAACACATTTCTGTTTAAAATTCTTAGTCTACTATTTACAATAAAACAAACTGGAAGAACTGTAAACAATAGACTAAGAATTTTAAAGAGAAATATATCTTGTTAGTCCAAAGCTTGAAATTCAAAATAATATTATACAAGAAAAATATTTGAAAAAAGTTATCCATCTTAGTATTTTGCACTTTATTTTTTTGGAATCCAAATGAAATCTAAAATAAACTTTAGTGCATTCAGGAGAATTTGATGAGCAAATACATTCACATGGGTCAGAGTTCTCTACAGTGCAGATTATTTATGTGTAGCTAAGATTAATATCCATCAAATGAGAGCTTTTTGTAGGAGAGTTAGTTTCACTAACAGAGAAATTCAAAAATTAATCATGCTTCTACAGCTACTAGTGCTTGAGATATGATCTTTTTTTTTCCTTTAATACACAGGGGAAACACTGGAACTACTTCAAATTATTTTTTAATAGCACAATGTTTTATTGTGCATTCCTTTGCCTGTTGGGACGGTAAAGGATTGTTGTTTTGTTTTCTTTTTCTTTTCTTTTCTTTTTTTTTTTGTAGTTTTTTAAAAGGACTTCCAGATAGATGGATATATGAGCAAGCAGGTATGAGATATAATTCCTTTATTATCCCGACAATCTCTGAAAATTCTAATTCAAAGAATAAGGAATAATAAGGAAGAGAGAAAGAAGGTCTCTTTGTTATTCAGCTTTAGATTTCAAATATAATCTATGCTGGTATAAATATCAGATGTGTATTTTATGATACAGAAGAACGATTCCCCGTTCGATTTACTTTTGTGACCACTCGGCCTTGTTTTAGCAGATTGCTAACTTCAGCACTGTTCCCCCCTCTCCTGCTTTCCTGTTCCTCTGAGACTGGCTATTTTCTATTACAGTTAGTACTTGGAGCAGTTTGAGTTGAGCAGAAGCCGATTCTGAGATAGAGGTGGTTACAGACATTTTCAGGCTGTGCTCCTGGAACCGTACCTTACGGACACAAAGGCAGGACGCAGGACTGGGTGGAAGAAAAAGGTCAGTGTGTTGCAGTGTCAACCACACCTCAGCCAGCACCACAGAGACTCGGAAGGTCGGATGGCCCTTCGGGCAGTAACGATTTGGCGGAGAGCTCGGGGTTCAGACTCCCGTGCCGATTGCTTGCCGGCCCGAGCTGCCGGGGAAGCTGCCCGCGAGTGAGCAGTCCTCTCTGCTCTCTTCCTGGGCAGGGTGGGAATCACGGACTATCTGCCCCAAGCGCTGCCCCCGCCCCTCATTCCAGAAGAAGAATTACGTGGCAGTCGGGGAATTCACAGCAGTCCACCTCCGCGCTACTGGGAATCCCGCCTTTGTCTGAAACGTGGGAGCAGCTCCTTCAGGTTCGCTGATGCTTTTAGTCCTGAGAAATTAATAGACTAAAAGGAACCCTGCCTTCCCTGATCTATCTTCTGCAGATTTCACTGGTTTCGCGAGGCCCACCTGATGTCAGGCCTCAGAGACCACCCCTGAGAAGTCTGAGCTCCGCGCCCTTCCTAGACTTGGCTGTCGCATTTACTTTGTTTGCCACCAAAATTGTGCACAGAATTCAGAGGTGCCCAAGTCAATTACCCGGGCTGTGGGACATTTCTTCCTGCCCGCGTTGTGTAACAGCAGCCCTACCTGCTGCTCAGCTCCAATTGCCCTTCTAAGAAGGTGACGCAACGTCTTCATTTCTGGCCTCTTACTTATCTTAAGGAGCCCCAAACGACCCACTTGAAATTCATCTTTATAGTTAAATAGCACTCTTCATGTGCGTGTGTATGTGTGTGTGTGTGTGTGTGTGTGTGTGTGTGTGTGTCCTTAATGAAGGGTTCTGTCTTTGGAAAGAGGATCCCCAAATCCTTACAATCCAGAGGTATATGAATGGAAGACACACACTCCCCAAGAGTGACACCAGCTGTGATCACAATCGAGTGTCTTCCCTTCACTGAAGACACAGCAGGATTCAGAGGTCATTAACTTGGCGTGTGCACCACGTCCTGGAACGTGGCTCCCATCCTCCGAAGTGACGCCCTCCAAACTGGTGCTTCAGTGGTGTTTTCACCATCTCTTCCCATCGTTCTATTTGGCCAAGAACTTCTAGGTGGAATACTGTGTGATAGAAGAAGTGAATCGCGTGGTGACAGCCTACACTTGTGCTTTCGTTGTTGTAGAGTGTTATACACTTTTGGTGGATTAAATAGTCTTTGGATCCTTGGATGGTGCTACTGGCTGCAACTGCAGTCTGCAAATGCAAACCTTTAAGAGAATAGGTCCAAGGCAATCACTGTCACTTCACAGAGAATGGAGTCCTATGTGGTCGCGTTGCAGCCAACAGGAGGACTTGTTCACACTGGGGTTCATCATTGTTTTCTATCTTCAGCTTCTTGAACATTCAGCACTGGCAGTTCCTAGCATACTGCTCCACACGGTAGCTATCATAATGCTCCCTGCCTTGCCTAATCTCCATCCCCGCCACCTTGGCTATTCCAGCCACGCACCTATTGTTGTAGCACAGGAATGGCTGAGAGTAGAGAATAGCTGACGTCACCGGCTGATAGCTTTTGCTTATTTGATTGTGCAGTCCCTATACCCCCACCCCACCCGCACGGTGTGGGTAACCAGCTATGTTGCCTAGCATTCTACCCTTTGGAAAGGTTTTCCCTCATTGTTTCTTTCTAGGTTAGCGTCTCTCAAGTGTAACGCCTAGCCATTTTCAACTTCGTGCAGCCATTCAATGAATCAAGACTGATTTCTGCTTCCCTCGCCAGTTGCTTACAATGACCCCTTCCTCACTCATTAGATATAAGAGCAAGTTACCTCAAGAGATGTAAATTTGGGTGGAGCAGCTCTCTTAGCAACATAGTCCCACCACATTTAGACTGCTGATGAACGTCTGCCTTCAGCACTCCTAGCTGCTGGGGGAGTAAGTCATTCACTCCTGAAAGCAGATCTGGTGGCTACAAGATACTTGCAA
The DNA here is from genome assembly GCA_004026905.1 of Hystrix cristata. Classification (NCBI taxonomy): domain Eukaryota; kingdom Metazoa; phylum Chordata; class Mammalia; order Rodentia; family Hystricidae; genus Hystrix; species Hystrix cristata. The sequence continues at coordinate 32,505 of PVJO010018147.1, read as the reverse complement.
CTAGGAAAGTTAATTTCTCAGCGTGGAAAGTAGACTATACAACTAAGTTTTACTCCCAGATGACAGGTGTCTTCATGGTTTGTGCTACTACACACGGAATTCAAGCGATTAACCATGAAACATTATCCTCAAATTTTAATTATAACACAGAAATCTGGGGCTTCTCAGTGACACTTGTTTTTGAATATTCTTTTTTACCTGAAAATTAAGTAGAAACTCCAGTTTGGGTGTCAACAAATTTTCTGTAAGCTGGCTCTTTCTGACATTTCCAACTAATTTCTTATTATCTCATTAATTTATTGTATATTTTTGGTGCTGTCTAATTTCATGCTCACAACCATATAAATCAGATTTTTAATTAGCTGTATTTTACAGACAAGGAGATGAAAACTTAGAAAAGTTTAATAAAATTGCCTAAGGCTACACGTTTTCCTAGTAACGGAACAGGCTGTAGGACATTCTTGGTGACTCTGAAGTTTTATTCCTATTGTTTTCCATATTTGACAAATATGTGACTGACTTAGAAGTAGAATTCTGGTCACAGCAACAGCCAAAAATATTTAACTTTAAAAAGCACCTTGTCCCAATCGATTGAATCACATATCTTCCTAAGCAAAGTCAGTCTGCCAGTAGTCTTTCAATAAACTAATATGGAAATTATCTTTCTGAAAAAAGGATTGCTACATGTTTTTAAAATTCTATACCTCAATGAGTAGCTGGTTATTTCAAACCTTTGACATTATATGGTGCATCCAAAGTAAATTCACTGAGGCACTAACAGTCTTTTGAGCTGAAGAAGGATGATAGAAAAAGCAGAAGTTTTTGCTTCAGATTCTTCACATCTGAAAAAAAAATGTATTTACTAATAACTTCCCATGGAATTAATGCATAGATAAAATGCATAAGCACACCGAGTTAAAATGATCATTCGCATACAGGACTGTGTGAACCATAGCCTTTTAAAAATCATTTCCTTAACTGATTCAACTGATAGCAGAATTGTCACCTTCTAGTTAATCTTGTATGTTCCAAGTTCAGTTTGGGAACTTCTTTAGTCAGTGTATGAATCACAGGCAGGTTTCTTTTCCTGGTATTTAGGTTAGTTTATTTATGCGAGCTGCCATACTTATTACAAAGTGCCTGGTGTAAAAACAGAAACTCATTTCTTCACAGTTCTAGCAGATAGAAATCTAAGATCACAATGTTGATAGGACTGGTTTCCTCTGCAGTTTCTCTGGCTCGTTTATGGCTGTTTTCATGTTCACAGGTTGTTCCCTCCTTGCGTGTTTATGCCCAAGCTGCTTCTTAGAGACATACTACTCATATTGGATTAGAGCCCACACTAATGACTTGATTTAAGCTTAATTATCTCTTTAAAGACCCCGTTTTTCAAATACTATCACATTCTGAGACACAGGGGATTAGGAGTTCAGTCCATGGAGTTAGGAAGATGTAATTCAACCTATAGCTGGTGGGAGCTCTTGTTGAAGTCGAAGTATTGGCATAGGATGCTGGGTCTTGGTTGGCTTCTGGGCTCCCCATCATGCCTAGAGGGATATAATATCTGGTTTTCCCATCATTTACTCTCTGAGATCTGGTTATAAGTTCTACATAACTTTTTGCTGATCCCATTCCTTATTCTACCCCTGGATCTTTAGGTTCTCCATCTCAGTTGACTACTACCCACTTTAGGAACTTGGGGGAATGTTTGAATCTTCTGTAGACTGTGCTGACTATAGGAAAGCCAAGAGCGTACCTAAATCCTCTGCCTCCAGTACCCCAGGCAGACGTTTCTTGCCCTCTACCCAGAGAACACCTTTAGTGCTACTGCTTCCCTGTCCTCTTTGCTACAAAAATCCCCAAACTTTTCTGCTGATTTATCATCTTCCTTTTGGAGTAAACCATTGGTATACTCTGGTTCTTATCTTCCTTTCTATGTTTTCATTTCTCTCTGATGTTTAAGATTTTTTTCCCTTTATATATAGGGGCAGAGGAAGGAATTGGGAAGTGAAGAGAAACTTCTCCCTAAATATGTATTCTCCTGTAACCTGTTAGTTCATCTAGACTATGTCCATTTTTATGTCTTTTAAATTAAAAATTAAGAATTTTTCTCCCCTCAGACTTCAGTTTCCCAAAAATATGGTAGCATCATGCCTTTTCATATTGAATAGGAGAGTGTTTATTTAAGAGGATGGGACAGGTTCCAGAAAACATAGATTAATATTTTCAAATGGTATCCTTCAATATGACATCAGTCAAAAATTTAGTACTGAAATTTAGTATTGAAATGTTCTACTGTCTAATTACAGTCCTCCTAGTAAGAATCCTGGGTAAATTTAGGCTTGCTATTTTTTTTTTATAACTTACAACTTATCTATAAAATGAAGAGATTGATGTAGATGATATTTGAAGTCCTTTCCAGCATTAATGTTCTGTGCATATTTAAGTTTTTTCTCAATCTTCTGAAAGGCCACTTACTATAGACACTTTAACATGAACAGAAATGAGATGCTTATGTTACGTTAGTTTTTAATTTCATGATTGCCTGTGGGTTTTTAACCAATATTTGTTTCCATTGTTAGAGTTACAAATGACTATATTTGTATATGACTTTCCAGGCAATTCCCCTGCCCTCAGAATTTTTCATGACCTATTATTTAAGGAAAAAAAATACATTATCAGTGCACAAAGCTCTGAGAAGTGTTCCATTTGAGAGAGGCCAGATAAATAAAATTACATGTGACCAACAACTCCAAAATCAGCCCAAAAGATGTCATATTTCAAAATAGTACCTTATTAAGTTACTTGTTTTGAATGTCCTGGAGACCAACCCTGCTGTTGTTGACAGTATTTTTGAGAATGTTGACATTCCAGCAGCAGCACCCATCAATTTGGGGCTAAGTGTTTGGAGTATGGGACAGTGTAGGAGAGTGTAACTCACCCTCTAGAAAGCCGGCTAAACTGGTTGAACCTGATTCTAGTTCTTACGAGGTTTTAAAGGGAAAGTCCAAGTGTCAGCCCTGAGCGAAATGTTGGAGTTGAACTTTAAAGCCTTCAAAAACATACAGAATTATAATTATGATGATGAGTGAAATTTTAAATGGTTGAAGGCTTATTTCATATAAACATGTTCAAACCTGACTTGATGTAAGCCATTTCTCTTAAATACAGCCAGAAAGCCCCACAATGTCAAATTTCTGGTGTCATGTCAAGTATTACCATTTGCTGGTTAAACAGACAGCAAATTTTCAGGAAGAGATTTGCCTGGGTCTAAATGTTATCTCTGGAAATACAGTGGGAAAGTGCTGTTTGACGAGGTCATGCGTTCTGTGGGAGAAAACAGTATGAAAATTTAACAACAATCACAACAAAATATTAGCATTTTTTTGTTTAATTTCATTACTAAAAATAAAATATTTTCAAGCGGGCTTCATATTTGTTGACACTGGAAAGCCTGGCAAGTGTCAATTTGAAGATTAAGCTAATACGTGGGCTGCATTGCTATTTCATGTCTCTGTCCAGCTGATCATTTCATGCAGGCTGTCTGGATCCCCTCTGTCCACCATCTCCTCCTCCTTCTTTTCTGTGCGTGACTAACTCCAACTCATTTCTCAACATTCATACAGATGGTTGCTTCTGGCAGGTGACAACTTTTCCATACAGACTTTGTTGTTTATTCACTGTGTTTTCATAGCATTTTTGTATCTGTTTTGTGGTATGTAGCAACGCATTGTGGTACAACATATCTCCTTTTACCTTTCTTCCTCATTAGACTGCACGGCATTTCCTGCCTCTCTCTGAATATCTTGAATGTAGTAAATGCTCAAAGTGATGACTGAGTGAAAATGTCTTTCATGGAGGTAGTCTGCGTGTCTGGTCAAAGACTAGTTTGCACATCTATAGGAAAATGTTAGCTTTGTTGTAGTATGTAGTAATTGTTCTACTTGTCTACCCAAAATCTTAGGGCTGAAAAATGAGGAACAGCAAAGGAACTTATGGCATACAAGATTTCTTTCAGTTTGTGCTCATAGAGGTGGGTTTATAGTTGGAAAAACCCAAAAGCACAATCTTGGCATAGACCAAAACAGTGAAACATAACATGAAAGTTGTACAGTAAATCCATAAATATCAGCAAAATTCTTCCTCCTGGATAGTTTTTTTTTTTTTTTTTTTTTTTTTTTTTTGTCTGCTGGGGATCGAACTCAGGGCCTTGTGCTTCAAGCACTCTAACCACTGAGCTAAATCCCTAGCCCTGGATAAAGTTTTCAAGATTAATGTTTTTCACATCACTGTTCTCGGGGTGTCTATAGAGATGGTTCAGGAGCCACTGAATGGACCGAGGCTGACTGTGGATGGATGGCTGTCTGGGGCTACACAGACATTTCCAAGAGTGTTCAGCTTTATGTGTTTCATCTGTTGCCTCAGGACTAGCTCCCACTCAAAAGCAAGGTAAAATTGGCTCAGTTTCATACCAGGTCGAGAGACCCTGAACATTCAAAACCTATTAAACATGTTTGAAAATTCTTAAGGTCATGCTTCACTGATTTATCCATTTAAAAATGTCACAAAATCCAAGCATTTATAATTTCAGTTGGTCTCCCTCCCTCTTCTTTTTCCTCCTAGATTATTCGAGGAGCACATATTTCTTTTCTCCTTGCTCATGCTTAACCTTAACTCCAGCTAACAGACAAATTTTAGGAGAAAGATGGAGTTTTTCAGCATTTGTTAGAGTTTATTGCTCAATAAAATGTTTTTCTCTGTAAATAAAAACTCTACTGTAAGATTTCAAGTTCATGGTCTTTTTATGCTGGTTTTCAATTGGATTCATATTAGGATTCAATAGATTTTATTAAAGAAAAAGTTTCTAAGTTTGAAAACCATTGCTTTAGGAGTCTGGGAAGCAGGTGTGATTTTAGTTGCACTGGATGTGCAGGGTACAGTAAAATATGCCATTTTCCACCTAGACTTACTTCTGTTGTGGATATTCTAGTTTCCATAAGAGACTGTGTCCATAAAATAGATGTTTAATCCAAAATGGGACTATAACATGGGAATCCTGTTTTACAGATGCTATTTATATGTAATCCTAATTAAATTAAGTCTCACCCATCTGAGTGTGCAAATATTAAAATCCATACCTAAATTTTTACAGTTCTAGACGTGTGCCAAGGAAAGACTGGACCCCTTAGAAGTATTTTCACGCACTCAAAATGAGTCCGGCTCTTCTTCCTCAGTCCAGCTTCCGTGAGGAAGTCCGCAGCCTGCAGTTGCCTGTAGGTGGCTCACCAGGCCTGCTTGGGCCCCACGTGGGGGGCCGGCTTTCCCATGGGGTGTGGCCATTCAGGGCCCTCAGTCCTTGTGGGACCCAGGCTGGTTAGGGAACCAGAGAGGAAGCCTTTCCTCTGATTATGCCATATTTTGTCACTTGAGAAAAGCATGTTAGCACTTAAGGTGTACAGCATTTCACATAAAAGCTTTCTTTAGTATTTGCTTTAATGTCTTCCCCTACGGGGACAGAAACTTTCTTATACTGGTAGGAGACAGAGCTTTTTGATCCCCTGCTTTCACTTCCTTTTCCCAAACTAGTCCTCGTTCTGAGTACACACACACACACACACACACACACGTGCACACACACACACACACACACACACATTCCTCTTCAGCCTGAAATAAAATACCTCCTGCCCACTAACACATGCCTGTAGGTTTCTAGAGTAGTGAACTTCCCAGTGATTAGGCAAACTGATTCTAAATTACTCTGGGCCTAGTACAACTGCATCATCCTGGTTGTATTTATGTTTCATATCATGCTACCATTTATAAAGTGTAGTATACTTTCACATACTCAGTTCTCTTACTAAGAAATACTAGGTCCTTTCTGTCACCAATTTACACATAAGGAAACTGAGGTACGAAGAGGCCAATAGGATTGTCGAGGTCACAGAAGGAGTTAGTTTGCAGTTTCCTGGCACCTACTCACAAAATCAATGACATCAAGAACTTTAGGCCTGGACTGTCTTGGCAGACATTTTTTGGCTTTGAACAACTTCTTTTTTCTTTTGCCTTGCTTCTCTCTTTTTTCTTTTCTCTTCTCTTCCCTCGCCTCCCCCCTTCTCTCTCTCTCTCTCTCTTTCCCCCCTTCCTCCCTCTCTCCCTCACTCCTTCCCTCCTTCCCACCCTCCCTCTTGATTGCTTTCTATTCTGCCACTTACAAGTATGAGGAAGAGCAGTGGTAGGAGCCTCATCTGCAGATAGGACCTCAATATTCCCATATTCCTTGAATGAGGACAAAAGCTTCTAGGCCCATTAATTTGAATCCTGAAAGGGGGGTGTTAGTAGTATACACTAGACCCTAAGAAGGTGCCAATGAAGAGATCGCAGCTACCAGTCAGTTACCTGTTGAACAGCTGTGATTGGGGACGCAGCAGCTTCTGAAAGGAGCCGCCTCTCCAACTGCTCTGTACTCACTTGGAGCAGGCACAGCTGCAGGATTCCCTGCGGTGACTTTCACAGAGCTGAGCAAAACTGAAAAATGAAGGATGAAATTGGATAGTGTGTATCTCTCTACCAGATTGAAAGAGTAAGAATACATGGCATGAAACAAATACTTGTCAGTAATTTCACCTAGGCTATAAAACTAGGAAAAAAAGATATCATAATTTCTAATTTAAACCACAGAAATAAAAAAAAAGACGATGTGTAAGATAGTCTATTTTTTAAAAAAAAAAACCATACAGAAACCGATATAGTATACTTTCTATTACTTGATTTAAGTGAAATGATTCTTTCTTTTCTGGAAATATCTCTATTGAAGCAAATTGATAAACAAAAGGTATATTTGATCAACATCAGTTCTAAAATTCTCAAGTATTATGCTGATAATTTTAAGTAGATAACTGTTTAAGGGACATGTGGGGTACACTCTTTAATTCTAATTTTGATTGCATAAATTATGATTATTTAAACAAAATGTTATATACTAATTCATTTCAGAAATTCAGACTACACGGAGGAGGAAAAAAAAATCTATCAAAACAGCTACCTTCTTCTTTCTGGTCCATGTTTTTCGAAATGGAAGATTTTAGCAAGAAATTAGAAGATTTTTTAGTCATTTTCTTTTTTAGTCTTGATTGTGGGAACAAGAGAGTAGTCCCAGAGGCTCGTGCCTGCCACCTGTCACATTATAGCCCTCTGTTTCTCTCTTCAGCTTTGCTTTTTGAGGCTGATGACTTCATTTTGTTCTCATTTCCTTATTTGGTTGTTGCTTGGTAAGGAATTTTTTTTCTTTCTGCCTTTCTTCATTTAAACCTATTTTTATTCATTTTATTAGTATGGGGGAGGATGATTTTATGATACTGTGTAAAATAGCCAGTTATGTCAAAACTTGTTTGCTTTATAAACCTAAAACATCAGCTGGGTTGATATTGCCAAAAATTTTGATCCCATGTGGCCTTTTCAGGGTTTGAGGTCGATACGGAATCACTGAACAAGTAAAAGAAAGAGGTTATAATTTGAACCAGTTAACTGTGATCAGCTGGAAGAGCAGAGCATTAATCAGCATTAATCAGTGGGCTCCACTGTGAGCTTGGAAGATGAACCTTCAGAGTTCTACCAGTGAATGCAGGATACTTTTGGGAGGACGGCCCCATTTTACCTTCTAGGGAATGTGGGGAATGCGGCAGATAGTGCGATGTTCTGCCCAGAATGACCTGCTGCCCACGTGGGTGAATGTCCTGTCCATGAGGACCCTCAGGTTTCAGTCCTTGAAGAATTGCCTCAGCTGCAGAAAACAAGCAGTGTCACATCCCCTTCCCTGTGGCCACATTCAGCGGCTGATCTAAACGGTAGGACCAAGGCCTGGCCATTTGGACCCAATGGAAAATCACTCTAGCTTCAGAATGCTCCCCCGGGTCAGCCAAACATGTCACTACCCGCACTGTTCTTCCTACTTCTGCCCCTCTCCTCCCCCCTTACAGGTGCTGATCCCAAGGGAACTCACTCATAAAGTTTATTAGGGATGCTAATAACCTAACTCACATCCCAGAATCTGCTTCCTGGGAAACCAGTCAACAACAGTGGTCAGTGTGAATTTTCTCATCAACATCCCTGTCTCCTAGCAACATTTCATTTAGTGGTATTAGATCAATATTCAACTCTGGGGTAATTTTTTTTCTTAAAACAGTTAAATTTTCCTGCCCAACTTACTGCAGTCCAACATTCAGATAATCCAGGGACAACAAATGAGCACATTACAGTTGCTTGATCGCTGAGTTTTATTCCAGGGCAGTCCACTCAGTGTGAATTTTAGGACTTTGGTGAGTGTAGGAACTAATGTCTGTCTGTCTTTCTCTCTCTATGCTGTATTGCTCCAAAGGCTTGTAGTATCCATTTTCTACCAGTGGTGGAATACAGCTTGAAGAAAATGCTGCACACAAAGGCAAAGACAAGCTGAAGGAAATACTGAGAAAGGGAGCCAGGCCCTGATGGACCACATCTGAATCCGGTCCTGCCAGTGCGAGTCAGATGATTCATTATGATGGCAAATTTTCTCGTAAGAAACAACACTCCAGAAATAGCAAATTAAATAGATCTGTGGGCTCTCAGATGGTAATTGACTAAGTGAACTTTCTTTTGCCTCATCATGAGTTGATTGAGGAAAGAAACCTGGTAATGTTACGGATAATTCTTGTTGCCCTGTTCTTGAAGACTTAGGCTCACATAAAGAAGCATGGACATTGGATATAATGGATATCTCCAGCAGTTTGGCCACACATATTTGTGTAAGTTGGTCATAATTTTGCTGCTTTTAGCTTGAAGCCATAGCAAATGCATGGTGATTACATTAGTGAGGTAATGGGAAAATTTTTTTCATTTTCTCTTTTACACATTACAGTGAATTCATGATTATATATAAAAAGGCTTAACACAATATGGGTACATTACAGTAATTTCCGTGCAGCTCAGTGACACCAGAACAATGCAGTTTGTGTCATTTTCATTCTCATTTGAATTTGGCTCATGTGGAAATTTACTACTGAATTTTTATTTAAAGGATGTAGAAACCAAGACAGGCCCCAGAACTTGGTCATCTTGTGGATACATTATTCAGGATTCACTTTTAATTGTATTCTGTCTCTTTTATTGTCAAAAAATGCACACATCCTGATGGAAAATACTGGCAGGTTAAAAATATTCAGCTGTAAAATGAGTGTAATATTTTTTAAGAAATCATACACGTAAATAAAAGAAGAACAGAAGAAAGATAAAAGTAGCAGGAAAGTAAAAATAGTCATTTATTCTTATGTGTGTTATAAGTGTTATATAAATTCAGCAAGGAGTATTCTCACTTTAATGCTAGAAAGATGTAAAGTCAGAATGAAAAAAAATAACCTTTGCTCACTGATGATTCAATAATTTTTCCACCACACACTTTGGGATTTGCAGACAGAAAATTATTTCAATAATTTTTTTGAAAGAATTCCCATGTGAACTCTGACATGGCAAGAGAAGAATCTAAAATATAAGTAAATATCACCTCCAAATGCTTTAGTATGTATCAAACATACACATAAAGTTTTCTCAATGTCACCCCGATATTTTATTATTTATGTTGTTTCCATAGAATCTGCTTATCCACAAATAGAAAATGTAAGATGGTATCACTACTTTAGAAGGTTTTTAAAAATTTTGTTTTATTGCATTTTGTTTGATTTCCCTGACAAAACATTTTCCTTTTTTCAAATAAGAGGGTATGCACAGTATATTGAATGGTACATTTTCTGGTAGTAATTCATAAAAATCACTCAACTTACATTTTCTATCAGTTTAAGACTAGGTAATAAAAAAGACAAAGGAAGATATCATGAAATTTCTAGGATGATACTTTTATACTCTTATGAAATCAAATATTGAGGGTATATTTTAGGTTAATGAATAATAAACTGATATAGGACTAAATTCTTAAGGGGAACATACTTGCTTGCTGACTTAAGAAATAAATTCTCAAGTCTACAACTGGCATTTAAATTTACCCTAATGCATTTCCAACCTAATCCTATAATCTCATCCCCACCCCATATGGATCTCTTACCATACTTGCATAACGGTTGTTCCAATACTGCCCTATATCATTTCACCTCCAATGTCTTTGCTTTTTTGGTCTCCTTTTGGCAAGAAAGTCTTTTGCAATCTCCTGGTCAGAACACATTCTTCTTCCTCCTCTAAATTTGTATCATGTATTTGTTATGGAGAAAGAAACAGACAACATTTTCCAGAATTCACCTGAGGAAAGTAATTATCTTTGCATATAAAATAAACAAACAATTTGATAATTACTGATAGAAAGTCTATGACCCTTTGTAATAAGTTAGGATAGTCATGGAAATAGAATCATGAGATAAAATATTCGGATCAAGAATAAACAAGGAGAAAGAAATATAAATGAGAAGATTTTGAGGGGTGATAGAAACGAGATTTTGAGGGGTGAGAATTATTTTTTTTTAGCTGTAAAACATGGCAGAATTGCCTTAGAAATTTTAGAAGCCAGCATATCTGATGTTCTATTTTAAATCACATTTCTGTGATATGATACTCTATCCTCTAAAATCACCAAGGGATTCTGTCATACACAAAATGTCTTTTGAATATTTTGGTTTTTGTTAGATGAAGTATTGTAAGGTCTATCTTTGTCTAAATCCAATGAGTAAATGAATGATGAAACTTAGGAGATAGTACAAAAAATAAAAATTCAGGAGAGTAGGAAATAGGACTGGGGGGACTTCTGGGAAGATGGCAGAGTGGAGAGAAGCAGAGTAAGAGCCTCTCCGAGATTTGTTGTCCAGACAATGGAATATAGCAATTTCAGGAAGAGAAGGAAGGAAGTATGTTCTCAGGACCCAGCAGGGATCTGAAGCAAGAGTTGAAGCCCACGGAAAAAGCAAAAGGAGAGACCAACCCAGAAGAAGATGGACGGATGGTGCTTTCTCCCAGAGCTCTGGCTCGTGGCTCCAGTTCACAGTGCCACCTTGCACGCAGCATGACTTGAGGCCCTGGGTCATGGTCCAGGCTCACAGCTTTGGGTCATGGCCCGGCTCACAGGAGCAGCTCGCAGCGTGGGTTACAGTCACACCCCCAGCTTATAGCCTCTGCACGTGACACAGCTCACAGCCCAGCTCATGGCCCCAACTCACAGCCCCAGCTCTTGGCACGAGTGACACAGTTTGTGCCTGCAGACGCACAGTGACTACCGGCGACACCAGAGACCTCCATAGAAAGACACACAAATGGAGCAGAACAGTGGACACTGAAGACTGCAGTGGCTGGTGAGTTACCTGAGTCATCTGATTTCAGACGGCCCCCAGGAGAGGGTGGCGATCGGCTGATTGCCATTTTGGAAAGGGGCTTAGCTCAGAACTCAGAAAAGCTGCTAGTGGCTTTTGGTGCTGGAGCAAGGTGGGGCAAGGTGGAGCAGAGTTCAAACTCAAATTGGAAGGAGGGAAAGGAGCCAAATTCAAACTGGCAGAGAACTGAATCCAGGCCAGTGGGAGACACACAATGTGTCTCCAGCTGAACAAATTGGATTTCAACCCCACAGACAGTGATCAGGCTGAACTTCAGTGGAATGAGTGAAGCCTTGCTATTGAACCCAGCTGGGAACACTCACTACCCTGCCAAAACCTACTGCTGGGATTAACCAACAAGGACCTGGATCTGTCTACTCTGTCTACCAGTGACAAGAGATACACACCTGAAAGCGGACATTTTATTTATTTATTTATTTTTAATGTTTACTTCCCTCTCTGCTCTTCTTTTTTTTTTCTTTTTCTTTTTCTCTTTCTTGTTTTTATAGGAAAGTGACTTTCTAGTTTTCTGCTGTTATTTTTTCTTTTTTGTTCTGTCCTTGTTTTTACTTCTTCCTTCTCTCCTTTCCTTCTGTTTCCTTTACTAGTTCCCCAAAGTTTGCATAATTTCCCCACGGCTTTCAACCTTGCTTCTCATCTCTTCCTCTTCTGCTATTTCTCTATCTTTTCCTCCTAATCTCTTTTGAGTTTTCTCCACTGAGAGTAAAGTCACTGTATTGAGGGCCTATTTGCTGCATACAAGCTTCTGGTTTATTTGGGATATGATTATATAACCACAAATCTAGTTCATAAGGTAAAAGGCGGCAAATCAATAGTTACTACAGTTTGTTATTTCCTAGACTGTGTCTGATGCTACTGTTGTTGCTGATTGTACTACTTTCGCCAAGGTGACAGAATTGTTCTACTCAGTTCTTCCTTGCATGCCAAGACTAAGATTGGCAGAGGGTCACAAATAACACTATAGGCCACAGTCAAAGAACTAAGGGCTGACCAACTAGACAGCAACTTCTCAGCCCCAATAAATTGAAGAGGCAAGATCTTGCAAAAGACTCATAATACAACTTTAAGACATCTCTGAGGAAGTAGTCACCTCCAAAAGGCTCTCAAAACAAAAAAAGATACCTGCCACAAGCAATTCATAAGCATCAACCCAGGAACTAAACTAAGGAAGAAAAAAATAGAAAATGAGAAGACACACAAATAAGATACAACCCCACACCTCCAGCTCACCAAAAGTAAACCCGGGGGGTAATGAAGTGGAACAATCTGAAAGCTTCCCACCCAGACCCTTGGAAGCAGTAACAGCAGAAGTAACAAAGCAGATGAATGAGGCTCTATGAAACATCAAAACAGAAATAATTTCCAGAATGAAAGACATGACTAGTGACTCTAGAGCAGATACAGATAAAAAAAATAGAAGAGTTAAGGAAAATGATGGAAACCATAAATGCCCAATACAGGAAAGAAATGGAATTCATGAAACAGATTCAAACAGATGGCCAAGAGATTAAAAATTCTATTGAAAGTATGGCAGTAGAATGAAACAATGTGAAGAGAGAATCTTAGCTATAGAAGACAAGATTGTGATTAATGATTGAGAAAAGAAAGAGTTCTTCAAAATGATAAGGGACCATGAAAAATCAATACAACAGCTGCTAGATGACACAAAGAAAAATAACATAAGATTGATTGGAGTCAATGAAAAAGCAGGAGGTAGCACAAATCGCATAAGAAACCTATTCACAGAAATATTGGCAGAAAACGTCCTAAGTATGGAAAAAGAACTGGACATACAGATAAGTGAGGCATACAGAACTCTAAGTAGCATGATCAACAAAAATCTACCCCAAGGCATATAATAGTCAAGTTTCTAGAAATTCCACACATGAACAGAATATTGAAAGCTGTTAGAGGACAAAACAAAACAAAACAAAACAGAACAAACAAAACCTATAAAGGAAAGCCCTTTAGAATCACAGCACACTTCAAGTTAAGGAGAGCTTCGAGTAAAGTATTTCAAGCCCTAAAAGACAACAACTTTCAGACCAGATTGATGTAAAGCTGTCTTTCAAAATTGATGGAGAAGTAAGATACTTCCATGACAAAGAACACCTGAAGAGATTCATGACCACCAAACCAGCACTCCAAAATATTCTGAAGGACATTCTGGAAAGAGAAAATGAGGACTACAACTCCAGGAATTACAACAGAATGAATCCTTCAGGCAAGGCAAGTAGTTAAATAGAAGGGAAAACTAGGAAGCCAACAATAGGTAAATAATATGACAAGAATAAGTCAATATATGTCAATTATAATCATCAATGTAAATGGTCTCAACTCGCCAATCAAAAGAAGCATACTGGCAGAATGGGTCAAGGAGCAAGACCCAGCAATATGCTGCATACAGAAACACATTTAATTCAAAAAGAAATTCATAGACTGAAAGTCAAAGGATGGAAAACAATATGTCATGTGACAGAGACCCGGAAAAAAGCAGGGGTAACCATTCTATTTGCAGACAGAGTGGATTTCAAGCCAAGACTCATTAAGCAAGACAAAGAAGGTCACTACAGCCTTGTAAAGGGAACAATCCAAGAAGAGATGGCAATCATAAATACATATGCACCTAATACCAGCATGCCTAATTACATACAACAAATACTGACGGACATGAAAAACCAAATAAGCACCAATACGATTATAATGGGGGACTTCAATACCCCAGTGTCACAAATAGACAGATCAATGAGACAAAAAGTCAACAGAACTAAACCAAACTCTTGAACAAATGGACCTAGTAGATGTATACAGAGTATTCCACCCCACAACATCAGAATACACATTCTTCTCAGCTGCACATGGAACTTCTCCAAAGTAGACCACATACTAGCTCATAGAACATGCTTAAGTAAATGCAAAGGAATCGGAATTATCCCATGCATACTATCAGACCATAGTGCATTGAAACTGGAAATAATCAGCAAAAGGAACCACAAAAATTCCATAAACACATGGAAATTAAATAGCGCACTCCTGAACAATCAGTGGGTCAGAGAAGAAATTAAAGAAGAAATTAGACAGTTTCTTCAATTGAACGATGATGCCGATACAACCTACTGAAATTTGTGGGACAAAATGAAAGCAGTTCTATGAGGGAAATTTATAGCATTGAACTCCCATAAGGGAAAACCAGAACAAGCTCAAATAAACAACCTAATGTTGAACCTGAAGCTTCTAGAAAAAGAAGAGCAACTCAAACTCAAAGCCCCTACAAGGGAGAATATTATAAAGATCAGAGCTGAAATTAATGCAATGGAAACTAAGAAAACAATACAAAGAATCAATGAATCAAAGAGTTGGTTCTTTGAAAAATTAAATAAGTTTGACAAACCCTTAGCCAACTTTATTTTAAAAAAGGAAAGAAAAGACTCAAATTCATACAATTAGGAATGAAAAGGGTGAAATCACAACAGATCCTGCAGAAATCCAAAAGACCATCAATACCTACTTTGAGAACCTGTATTCTAATAAGATTGAAAATACAGAAGAAATAGACAGATTCCTAGAGACATATGAATTACCAAAACTGGATCAAGAAGATATAAATACTCTAAATAACCCAATATCAGCCACTGAAATTGAAGAAGTAATTAAAAATCTACCAACAAAGAAAAGCCCAAGTCCTGATGGATTCACTGTGGAATGCTACAAGAAATTTAGAGACAATTTAATGCCACTAATTCTCAAACTCTTTAATGAAATTGAATCAGAAGCAATACTTCCAAATTCATTCCTGATACCAAAGCCAGAGAAGGATCCAATGAAAAAAGAGAACTACAGGCCAATCTCATTAATGAACATATATGCAAAAATCCTCAATAAGATACTGGCAAACAGAATGCAACAAATTATCAAGAAGATTATACATTATGACCAAGTAGGATTCATTCCAGGGATGCCGGGATGATTCAACATATGCAAATCAATAAATGTGATACACCATATTAACAGAGCCAAGGACAAAAACCATACGATCATCTCAATAGATGCAGAAAAGGCATTTGACAAGGTCCAACACCCACTCATGATAAAAGCCCTGCAGAAAATTGGAATAGATGGTCTTTATCTCAATCTGATAAAAGCCATCTATGATAAACCAACAGCCAACATTCCACTAAATGGTCAAAAACTAAAAGCTTTCACTCTAAAATCCTGAACAAGACAAGGATGTCTGCTCTCACCACTCTTATTCACTATAGTTCTGGAAACATTGGCCAGAACAATTAGACAAGAGAAAGAAATAAAATGAATAAGGATAGGAAAAGAAGAAGTTAAATTATCTTTATTTGCAAATGACATGATACTTTATACAGAAGACCCCAAAAACTCCACCAAAAGACTCCTAGATTTAATAACCAACTTCAGCAGTGTAGCTGGATACAAAGTCAACATTCAGAAATCAATAGCATTCCTGTACACAAACAACAGACTCACCGAGAGAGAAATAGGGAAACAACACCTTTCACAATAGCATCCAAAAAATGAAGTACCGAGGAATCAGTCTGATGAAGGAAGTAAAAGATCTATACAATGATAACTACAGTACTTTGAAAAAGGAGATTGAAGTAGATTTCAGAAAATGGAAAGATATCCCTTGCTCTTGGGTAGGAAGAACCAATATAGTGAAAATGGCCATACTCCCAAAACTGCTATACACATTTAATGCCATCCCAATTAAATTACCCATAGCATACCTCACAGAATTAGAGAAGAAAATCCTAAAATTCATTTGGAACCAAAAAAACACCCTAGAATAGCAAAAGCAATTCTGGGCAACAAAAGCAAAGCAGGGGCCATCACAATCTCTGACTTAAAACTATATTACAAAGCTACTGTAATAAAAGGAGCATAGTACTGGCACAAAAAACAGACCCCAGGACCAATGGAACAGATTAAAAGACTAAGAAACAGGTCCAAACACTCTCAGTCACCTTATCTTTGACAAAGGGGCCAAACAACCTCACTGGAAGGAAGATGGCCTCTTTAATAAATGGAGCTGGAAAAACTGGCTCTCCACATGCCAAATGTTAAAACTAGACCTGTATCTTTCTCCATTCACTAAGCTAAAATCATAGTGGATCAAAGATCTAAATATTAAAACAGAAACACTAAAGCTATTGGAAGATAGAATAGGTAGAACTCTTGAAGACATAGGTGTAGGCAAGGACTTAATGAACAAATCCCCAGTTGCCCAGGAAATAGCACAACGAATCAACAGCTGGGACCTGATCTTACTAAAAAGCTTTTGCACAGCAAAAGAAACTACCAACAGAGCAAAGAGACAACCCACAGAATGGGAAAAAAGTTTTTGCCAGCTATTCCTCTGACAAACGACAAACTTCTCGAATACATAAAGAACTCAAAAAAATAAGACACCCCCCCCAAATTTAAAGACCCAATCCAAAAGTGGGCAACTGAAGTGAATAGACATTTCTCAGATGAAGAAGTAGAAACAGCAGATTGACATATGAAAAAAATGTTCAACACCACTGGTCATTTGAGAGATGCAAATTAAAACAGCCTTGAGATTCCACCTCACTCCACAAAGAACGGCTATTATCCACAAATCAGCCAATAACAAATGCTGGAGGGGCTGTGGAGAAAAAGGAGCCCTTCTCCACTGTTGGTGGGAATGTAGACTGGTGCAACAACTATGGAAATCAGTGTGGAGATTCCTCAGGGAAGTAGGACTAGAGATTCCATTTGACCCAGCTATTCCACTTCTTGGTATCTTCCCAAAAGAATTAAAAGCCTCATACTGCAGTGATCTATACACACCCATGTTTATAGTGGCACAGTTTTTAATAGCTAAATCTTGGAAACAGCCCAAATGCCCAATAACAGCAGAATGGATAAAGAAAATGTGTTTTTTTAATACAATGGAGTACTACTCTGCCATACAGAATGATAAGCTTGAGATATTTCTAGGTAAATGGATGCATTTTGAGACCATACTCTTAAGTGAAATAAATCAGACATTACACACGTGTTTAAATACTTCATTGTTTCACTGTGAGGAACTGAGAGTGTAAATAAAGCCTGAAATGTATTATATTGGGAAAGGGAAGAAAATGTCCAAATGGGAAGGGGAACGAGGGAGGGGGAAAGGAACAGAGGGACAAGAGAAATAAGAAATGGAAGGAAAAAAATGGAAAGGAAGCTTTTGTAAATAGGGAGGAAGGAGGGGGTGATGGGAGAGGAGGGGAATGGGAAAAAATGAAGCAACAAGATATATCATGGACAGGTACAAATCCCCTTTGATGAATGTTATCACTATGTACATCTAAAATGTACCATTAAAATAATATATAAAAAAAAGAAATAGAACTGGAAGTGGTTAAAGAGACATTTTTTTCCTTCTGATTTGTAATAGTTCCTAGCGATAGCATGGACTTTCCACAAGGCTGACTGGACAGCGTTGTTCATTTTTATGGTAGGTGGCTAAACAGAATACCATAGACTGTGTGGCTTTCAGTTTTTGAGAATGGAAAATCCAAGATGGTGGAATCAGTGGATTCACTATCTGATGAGGACTCACTTGCTGATTCATAGATATTTTCTTCTTCCCTCAGGTTTGAATGGAGAGCAGAATTAGGGTAAGGGTGATGGTGGGGGTGAGGGTAGGGATGAGGGTGAGAGTAGGGGTGAGGGTGAGGGGTGAGGGTGAGGGATGAGGGTGGGGGTCAGGATGGGAGTCAGAGTGAGAGTGGGGGTGAAGGTGAGGGTGAGGGTGAGGGTGAGGTCCATTCAGTCTACAGTGGTGACCAGCTGACCCAGTTTCCCTGGGACTGTGGACTTTCTGGGGATTTGGAACAGTCAGTGCTAAACCTGGGAAGTCCTGGACAAACCCAAATAAGTTGTCCATCCTACTAAGGGGACAGAAAGATACTAATTGCATTTATGTTCTGTGGGCAACTGATATATAAAATCCTGAATTGTTAGTGATCATTCTTTTCCAAAATATGTGATAAAATGGTGACATAATTGTTCTTTTGTAAAACAAAAGCATATACACACTATATATATAAATTATGCATGTATATATAAATATACTTGCACACATATATGCAAATGTCCAAGTCTCTACCTGCAAAATTATTACCTAAAGAAACTTTATTCTTAATAGTGACTTTAATAATTACTCAATGCATTTTTTTGGACACTCTTTTTTGGAGTTATCCTTAGCTCACTGGTAGTGATATACTGCCTTTTCTCAGAGGACATTTGTTAATATCTGGAGAAATTGTGCTTATTAGCACTTGTGCCTGGAGTGGGGGAAATGGATTAGAATCTATCAAGAAGAGGCCTAGGATGCTGCTAACCATCTTACAATGCAGAAGATGTCCCCCCACCCCTACCCCTGCCACAACAAATAATTACATGGCTTAAATTATCAGTCATGCCCTGGTTGGGAAACTCTTCTTTAAGGAAACTCTTCTTTAGATCCTGAATACATTCTTCTAGCTCAGTGTTAGCAAACGCTTGGCTTAACATGAGGGTTTGGCATTTGAAACCATCAAAATCATTCAAGGAGGCAGTGGTACTGTGCGAGTGGTTTTAAAATACCCTGTCCCTGCCAAACACAGCAATGGCGGGTAAGATAATTTTAAAACATCAGAAGAAATATCTGTAAACAAGATAAAAATCGTCACAGACCAGAAATGGAATAGAAATACAACTGTAGCCTGTGCTTGCTGGGATTTAGCTTCACAAGTAAACAAAGGCATCCAGAGTTCAACTCCAGCAGGAAGCAGAATTAAAAATGTCTATTGCCCAGCAGGGAAACCAGCATCAGCTTCAGCTCCTGAAAACAGTAAAGCAGTGGCTGTTGCAACATTCTGTGCACAAAAATAAAAACTTTCTTACTGTTGCTCTGAGCAATAGCTTTTATAAAGTTTTATGTTAGTCAATATAACCTAAATTATGTTGTTGACAGATTCATTTAAAAGGATGAAAGCTTTTTTCTTGTTCAGCTACACAAGCTTCCTCGGTAGATAAGGAGTCTGCACTCACTGGGGTTCCTGCTCACTCGAGAGGTAGGCTGACAAGCCACAGTGCTTATTTGTGCTGACAGCCATGTTAGAGAAAAGAGTCTTGCGTCAGCATCTGTAGGCACTGGCCTGGTGGTGAAATGTATCACTTAAAATCAAAAACATTGGCTAATACTAGATGCATGACCTCGAGGAGTACAATCCTACCGTAAGCCTGGAAAGAGGTTTGACTCTACTAATGAATACTCTTATCTAAGTTTTTATCATCTTTTATCTAAGGTTTTAAGAAATATAAAAGGCTAAGAACCAAGAATACCAAACTCCCTGCATGCACAATAACCAAGAATGTGATAGAACTCCTCTTTTGTGGTAGCTAATAACCTAGAATATCAATATGAGATCTGGTCATAATGTGAGAATTTTTGGTAAGCAGAGGATGAGGTGAACTAAATATCATTATTCAGGCAGGTTAGTGCAAAGATAAAGAAAGAAAATGTCCCCCACTTAGGATCAGGCTGCAGGCCATAATCTCAAGGCACATGATGAAACTCAGCAATATTTTCAGTTCTCCTTCTGACAAAGATAAGATTGCACAACACTGGTTTCATAGTCAGGGCTCCCATGTGAGAAGTGATGTGTGTTACTTCCAAGTCGAAGCCTATCAGGCTTTGGGCACCATCCTCTATGTTCCTTTCTTTCCACCACGATACTGTTTCCAAACAGTATAGACCCCAATATCCAGGTCTGTGAGTGAAGATGCTGAGGAGTAGATCCTGCTGTAGACCCGAGATGAACGTGGAGCTTCAGTGGATTACCTACCTTTATTTTAATCTACTGAGGTTTTGGTGTAATACAGCAAAAATATATTATAAATCATGACCAGTACAGAAAATTTTCAAGAAATACTTATTTAATGCTTAGGGAGTCTTAAACCTAATGAGTGTTAAACAGGACTATTAAAAGCCTCTTGGTATGACTTGGTGAGTATTATGGTAGAAGACATTCCAGACTCTGAATAGCAGTACTGGATTCCTAGCATGGTGGATCCATGTTCCAGCACAACTGATGTGGTTTTAGTGGGCTCTAGAGGTGAAGATCAGCTGGAAAGAAAATTCCACAGGAGATGTCAAATTTAAACTAAACAGGTAGGAAGGTGTCAGGTAAGGTGGAGTTTTGCCTCTGGCTTGAAGAATTTGAATCTTGCCCTCTTGAAAATACTAACTTCTTTAAGAGGTGAATGCCACATTAATGTTAGTTTTTTTTTTATAATAGTGATTAATCCAGTCGTCATGTTTAAGATGACTTAGGATGGGAAGGAAAAAAGTGGGAATTTGGTAGAATAAGCGAAATATGAAATAGCACAATAGGTACCTGATCGTGAAAATGTATGGAAATAAAATTAAGAGTGAAAAAAGAGTATTAACAGCACATTTTGACAGGTATATCCAAGAGAATTAGGAGGGGCACAACCTAAAGAAAAAAGTCAGAATCAAGGTGAGTCCCAGGAGATGAACAAGGTGTTTTGTATGCAATAAAAGATCATAGACTGAACTGTGACCGTTACAGGTAGGTGGACATCTTGTAGTGTGGTATGTGGCAAGCGGTTATAATTCTACTGCATAGTCTGGTTAAGACTGGAGATGTAGGGCTGGGCATTTAGCTCAGTGGTTAGAGTGCTTGCCTAGCAAGCACAAGCCCTGAGTTCGATCCCCAGCACCACACACACACACAAAAGACTGGAGATGTAGCTTTATTTCCAAATTGTTCCATTTATTCTACTAGCTTGTTCACACTCACTGAAAGGCAAGCAAATTTTGCAGGGAGTCACTTATATGTGATACCCGACAAAGATAAGTGCAAGGTCAAGTCTGTAATTGTGTTGTTAGATTGATCCTTGACGGGCTTTGGAGCAGTAATATTTTTTTGAAGCCTACAATGGTATTGAGAAAATTGCCAAAGTACTTAGAAATTTTGCAATTTATACTTTAGACTTATTCCCATTACCAGGCTTTTAAGGAGCTTAACTTTCAACAGAATTGGCTCCAGCTGATCTGAAGAACAAAAAGATCTTACTCTGGGAAATAATCTTTCTTTTTATTAGCTTCTTTAAAAGTTTCAGGTTATATGTGTACATTGTGGAATTTAGTCATTGTAGTTGCTGCTTTTGAAAATGTTTGATTCCTTTATAATTCAGGAATAGAGTCATTGTAGTTATGAATACCCAGAAATAGACCGAATTTATATTTGAGTAAAGATACATTAAAAAGATGAATATTTTCTTTTCAGGCCATGACATTTTGTCATCTTTGTTGCTATGGTTAGAAGCTTGAAAAACTAGCATTAGTTTTATGTAAATTTCACAATACTAAATGGCATAATGTTAAAAGTACTTCATGTAAACTTTATAGCATATTTTCTTATTTCATAAAAGGCACGAGCATGGTGCAGACAATACATGGTGGTCAATACTAAAGTAATTTTTGTTTTATAATTTTTTATTGGTTCAAAATGCCCTGGCTATAACATAATATAAAGGGTAAAATAATGTTACTGGTAATACCTTTTAGGTTATTATTTCAAGTTTAACCATGTGGCCATGGTTGAATACATACTAATTTTGTGTTTGGAAGGAAAGGTACTTCTGATAAAATTATTTTAATGAGTGAAGAGTAGTTTCTTATATGGTATAAAATCTAAAAATTAATAAGCTTTACATAATCCACAATTCAGGATTCCTAAGTCAGACATTTTGCTGAGATTTTACATTTGTTAAATCTTTACACTTAAGCTCAAAAAATGTTTTACTTTATTGATGTAGTCTATACAGTGCAAACTTCTTGAGGATTGCATTCCTTTGCCAATTTTCCTAACAAATTTGTTATTAGCCATCAGATCAATTGAAATACTGCTTGACTTCTCTAGATCACTTTTTGCATTTCTTTAACTCCCTAAGAATTATCTGATTTTCACACATTCTGGAAATAATATTGGGAACTTTTAAATTATTACAAACAAGTACTTAAGCCTTGCCTGAAAGCAGATGCTTAAAAAACTTATGGCCAACTTTTCATCCTATAGGGGAGAATTCTTTGTGTGTGACGTAGGATGAGAAACAGGCCAAATGACCTCAACGTTTAACTTCGTGAGACACATATTTCCACAGGGAGATCCTGAACACTGCGGGATTTGTTTTTCTATCTTTGTGAGGCAGAGAAAATATTTTCCTTTTTCTTCCAAAAAAGAAAATATAATGTTTTACAAAACTACCAACAAGAAACTATGCACATCTTAGTTGCATCATCATTATTTTAAGAACTATAAACATCCTAAATTTTGACTACCATGAACCTACAGAAAGACCATTATTGATTATCTGTTTTAGGTATACTCAGAGCCGAGTCTTTGCTTTGACCAATATAGCAACTTTAAAGAATTTTATGCCAGGGTAATTACTGCGCAAGTCAAGAATCTGGCTGACTGCTTAATGAGTTTCTTTGCTTTGACACTTAAGAGTAATATGGAAGTTTGTTAAAATGTGACAGAAATACTTAGTTCTGTTGCTGAGTGATAGTCTGGATCAATAGGTACAGAAGAACTTAGGTTACTTCTGCTTCGGGACAAATACCAGGCCTCAAAACTTTTAAATGTAGAAGAGAGATACTGCTTCTAAATCAGAAGTTATTGATTATATAGCACGATTTTAAATACCTTTGTTGTTGGGTTGTTTCTTTAGAAATGGCTCGCCAATTAAAAGTATTATAGGTTCTTCTTGTCTCAAACAAAGAATTGGATGAGACAAGCCAAAAACAGTGGTAAAATTTTATTTGAAAAGTGAGGGGTGAAGGGATAAGAGAAAAACTGGCTCTGTAGAGCGACCTTGGACCGAACAAAGAGAGGAAAGGATGAAACCAAAAAGAAAAGTATACTCTGCAACTTCGGTAGCGGGCTCCTTGGGGCATCTTGTGTCTTTTATGCTGTCTGCATCTGGTGGCTGTCCACATACAGGGTCCTTCTACAGGCAATATTTTTCCTCCTTAATGTGGAGAACATTCGGGAAAAATTGCTACCAATTAATTTGAGAAACATTTTTATTATTGATCAATATGAAAAAAGAGAATGACCTTGCTAATATTCATTGAATAACAAAGATAACTGAGAATATGACCAAATATCCCGAGAATTCATAGTTCTGGGGTATCTAACACTCATTTATATAGATAACACAATACAATGTTTTCTAATTATTTCTTATGGGAAAATGTTGTGGCCTTAGCTTCATTCTCATGAATATATTACACCAAAGGTTTTTATTCCAGAGATTATAGTCTGAATCCATGTGGCTCTTTGATATTAACCAGAAAGCAAATTGATTTCTAATATCGTAGAATATTCTGTGTTTTGCGTTATGTATGAAGCCAGAAGTTGGACTGTTCCAGTAAATGTCTCTGGACTGAGGAATCATTTATACAAATGGAAACAAGTAGGAACCAACATAAGGCTTAGTTATCTTGTAGAAATTGCCTCATGTATCAGGTGGAAGACATCTAGATAAATTTACAGTTATTTTATGCCAAAGCATGTACAGATGGTCCCTACTTACAATGGCTTGATTTAGGTTTTGGACTTTACAATGGTGAGAAATCAGCAAAATGTGCAATAAATTATGTAAGATATTAAAAAGTTTTTAATAAAACAGACACTATGTTAGATGATTTTGCCCAACTGAAAGCTAACGTAAGTGTTCCAAGCACGTAAGTTTAAGGTGAGCTAGGCTCAAACACACTTGGTAGGTGAGTTATGTTAAATCATTTCAATTTATTATGCAGCCTTATAATTTGAGGATCACCTGTATGATACTGTTCAATGTAGAAGATTAACAGTAATTTGAAAAAAGTCCCTGTTCTCCCTCCCTCAGTGGAACTTCTGAAAAGTGTGGTTAGAAGAGGAAGAAATCTTTTCATTCCCTTTGGAAATGAACCAAGGAGAGGGTACAACATACATGTACAGTCTTCAGAAATGTGCTTCCTGTGAGATCTGGAACATGTTTATTTCAGGATATTAAATATAAACTGTAGTCTAAAAAAGTATCTGCTGATGGAACACGTGTGATCCAGAAATAGTGTGGAAACTGTAATCATAATTCTCCAAGAAGTGAGTCTGTATCATCAGTGTTACTTAGTGGTGGAAGGGGTGTGCGAGGGGCAGTTAGAAGGAAGGGGTGCGTGTGTGGGGCTGCAGAAAATATGGCTGTTTTGCTTGTTTCTTAATTTGAAAGTTTTTTTTTTTTTTTCTGATGCATAGGCCTTTTTCACAGCACTTAGGGATAACATAGAAGCAGTTACTAGGGAAATTCATGTCTTCAAATTAGAGAAAGATGGTAAAATTGAGGACCACACAAATAGAAAAAGAATGGAAATTTCTGTGGTTACAAATATTTTGTTAGAGGCATTTTGCAGAAAAAAACAGAAAAAGCCACTCCCTGCCCACCCTTAAGAATAGGATCAATAAAGTCTGTTGTTAATACACACAATGGGAAAACTTGTAAAACTTAAGCAAATGAATCTTACTCAAACATTCTCCATCTTACAGCACCAGAATGAGGGAGTGGGGGGAAAAAAGAAGAGGAAGAGGAGGGAAGGAGTGAGTGAGGGGGAGGAGGAGATTAATTTCAATTTAGGAAATAATAAGAAGTTAGAATCCCTCTGCACATCATCTGAAGTTTTATGGTTTACATTTATTCTTACACATTATGCTTCTTTTTTCGTTGTGTGTAATTTTTTTCAATGCATTGTTCAAGGATCTGGCAGTATTCAGATAATGCACTTAGAAAGCATAATTGGAAATAGTTTTAGAAAGGCACTGTTACAAAGTGTGGTAAAGACCAGAGAAACCCTGGGGTCAAGTACCCTAGTGCTAATACTAGCTGGATAAGTGGCAGTCGCCATTACCAGAATCCCCTGAGAAAGTAGCTGGAGCAGAGTGACCAAGCAGTAGGACAGGTGGCTCTAGTAGAAGATATTGGCTGGTGCCAAACCAAGAGAAGACAGAGAGGTAGCCAGAGAAATGTCCATCTATTTCTTTGATCTCTTAGGTACACCTCCTGTAATGAGATTACATGTGTCCTGTGAAATTTGTACATTGAAATCCTAACTCCCAGTAGCTCAGGACATAACTGTCTTTGGAGATGGAGGCTTTACAGAAGTAATTAAGTTAAAATCATGTCATCCTGGTGAGCCTTAATCCGATGCGACTTGTGTTCCTGTAAGAAGAGGGGATATAGTATTTACCATTCTTTTCTAGACAAACTATATAGCATATTATCTCATCCTCACTCATTTCAATTTTACAAATAAAACAAAGGCCCACAAAATCTAAATACTTTGTCAAAACAACAGGGTTAGCAAAAGTCAAAAGTAAATCTGAATCCAGAATTGAATCCAAAGTATGTTTTCTTTTTCTTATACCATGCTTCCTCTACATTGTTATAAGCCATAGCACTAAGCATAAAAATACATGTTCAAAAAATAGGTATTTGCTTTTTATTGTAGATGTGAATGGTCAATGAATATTTGTTGAGTAAATAAATGAAGGGGCAAGAAGGAAATGTGAATTCTTAAGAAAATGTAGACATAGACAATGAAGGGATACATTCATTATGTTGCTTACTATCATGGCCATCCCTTCTGGCTCAACGCTAAAATTATCACACTCAAAACAGTGATAACTATGCTAAACCCCAATTTTTTTGGCATGGTAGTGCTTCTAAGATGGAGAGGAAAGGTCGAATATCCACAAAAATCTTTTTGAGAATGACTGCTTTTAGCACCAGTGCTCTGGGCTGTGAGGAGTGAGAGCCACAAGATTGTGTGTGACTGTGGACATGCACTTAAAGACAAGCACCACTGATGCTTTGATGATGACATACCGAAAAAAAGAAAAGAAGAGATTGGTACCTAGGCACACAAAGAGAAAGGCCATGTAAAATCACAGGGAAATGTAGCCAGCTACAAGCCAAGGAAACAAGTTTCTGAAGAAAACATCCTTTTAACAATTTGACCTCAGACTTTTAGATTCCATATTGTAAGAACATAGACTTCTGTTGTTTAAGCCACCCAGCCTTTGTTATGGCAGCCACCACACACTAATACTTACTGTCCTGTTGCATGATTCCAGCCTGAAGCCAAGGAGAAATGGAGCTCAGCTGATACAGCAAATGAAAGGGAGCTTCTATACCAGATTCGGAGAGGTCAGGAATCAGTTTATTGCAGGAAGAAGAATTTGGGGCATATTCCAAGAAAAGTTGTATAGTTTCAGATGTTGAAATCAGATGGGGTAGGTAGGAGAATACAAGGAGATTAATATGCTGGTCCTCAAAATAAAAACTCAGTCATCAGCAACTTTTATACAAAAAATTGCTTTCTTGAGACTTAGTTCCTCTACATGTGTTTCTACATTTAAGGGAAATTTTCTATCCTTCCACCACTAAAACAATTGCAATTCTGCCTTCAAACTTCTGGATAAAGCTTTTCAGTTCTAAGATTGTTTTTCAGTTTGATTAGTATAGAAAAATATTATTTTCGATTAACCCTCCCCCAATAAAAACTGCACATAAGTCAAAAGATGATCTCATTCAAAACTATTTAGTGATAAGGAAAGTTGGAGTTAAGGAAGATATCATTTTTAGTATTATGAAATAATGTCTCAAGTCTCAAGTAAATTTTTGTGAAGAGTAATTAATCAAGTATTATGTCTGAAAGAAAATAGTTTGTCCCAAAACAAATACTGTTCACTGCTTAACATCACTTTTAAAGGTACAATGCTGCGAAAGTTCTCTATGAAGAACAGAGATCCAACTTCAAGAAAAAATCATTTTACTCCTTGTAAAGACAGTGTATTAAAAGTGTGTTTTCAAAAGACATAAAATCCTTGAGTATTAATGTTTTGTTCTTTTAAATCACTCTTACTTTCAGAAGCGATCAAACATTTTATCAGTCACTTCAAGAAGCGAGAACACTCAGATAAAATGTGAAACGATCCTTTCCCCCTGTTATCTAACTATAGGCTCATGTTAGTAGCAGACGTGTCTCTCACGGAGAAGCGCGCTTCTCTGCATTCACCAGTGTCACGCAATTCCTGCCTATTTAACCAAGAGTTCTTATCTCCAATCACAGAAATGCATAGACTCTGTTTCCATGTTATATCATGCTGACTTCCGAACAGTTCTGTGCAGCTCTCTACTTGCTAGGTTGGTTGAAGCAGGCTTGGGCATCTCATTGCACCTGGCAAGAGCAGAGTTCAGTATTTATTTCCATGTCTTCTACATGCCCTGGCACAATGGGTGGTTTTAGACTTTGTGGGCCTGAACACTTGCAGGAGGTTGAAATGAACGATCTTTCTCTAGCATGGATGTTTCAGGTGTTCATCCTATTTATCCCCCAAAGAAATAATTTCATTGTTTTTCTATTTTCAAGGCCACCTCAGCAGTATTTTTTAGAACCAAACTGATTTACTGTAAATGCGTGAAATTGTGGGGCGCCTGGCCGAAGAGTGAATAGTTAAACTGGGGCAAAAGCACGCAGAGCTCTGTGAGGAGAAAATGGTTAAACTGTGGGGCAAAAAACACACAGATTCTATGAGAAGTGAATTGTTAAACAGCAAAAGTTTGGATCAGTGAAGTGCACTGTGTCTGGCCATTGTCTTTCCCCTTTCTCCAAGAAAAACTGCCTAGCCTTGAGACAGCTTCTTGCCCAAACTGTTTTTCTTCTGCAATTTTCACTCACACTGATATTCTAAATGGAGTTCTGAGCTTTGGGGCTTCTTCTGGGAGTCTCCCTAATGGTGAGCACTCTCAGTTGAGATAGTCCATCTGACCTCTCAGTGATTAAACCAAGTCTTGTCTCCGAGTAATCATTCATCCTCTATGTCGCCACTGCCGCACAAAAACTGCAACATGAAATGTGTGCAGTTACATCAAAATATTGCCTATTATTTACTAGAAATGTCTTCAGATATGTGAGCTGATGCTATATCTGAATGAATGAGAGTAAAATATAAGCACGGGCTTACTTCTCATTCTAATAGCATATTAACATGGAGCTGCAACAGAAAAGAGTAATCATAATATTAAACCTAAAATTGTTTAAGGCCCTTTTGTTTCCAGAACCTGAAAAAACCACCAAAATCAAGGTTCTCTCTCTTTACCTAGGGGAGTGAGTCCTTTGTTAAGTCAGATGTTTACAGGTGAGCTCAGAGTGACATAGGAGAAATACAACTCCCAACCTGAGAGATGTCAGATGTGCTGAATTTGTGTCCCCTGAAATCAAATAATGAATTCTAAAGGTCAAAGGAGGTTAAGAGTAGGAAAGTTTTATTGGAGAATAGAAATAGCTCCTGAGAGACAGGAGGGGTCCCTAATGGGTTGCTACCGAGGTCCTTCGTCAGGGGTAATTTATACAGCAAAGTTACAAAGTAGGTGCAATGTAGGCCAAACTATAATCAACTATCATAATTTAATGTACAGGTATGGAGAGCAAGCCACTGCTTTTCTGGAAAATGGCAGCTTGTAAATCCAGCATTAGCAAAGAATTAAAGAAGCAGAATCTAAAATAAAAGAAGATGATTTATTTGAAGGTGGGAAGAGAGGGGAAGAGAGAGATGACAGGCAGTTATTTGGACAAGTAGGGAGCATTCACAAGTGATTACTCAAGGGTTTTTGTCCTCATCTCCTGGAATCTGATTGGCTCCCTAGCTGTCCTTGATCCTAACTTTGGAATCCTTCTGGTCATGTGATTTCTCCTTGTCCTTTGGTGCTGGATAAGGGTGTGTGTGAGGGCCTTATGGAAAGGCAGTTTAGCCTTAAGGATGAAGTAAAGGGGAAGTGTGCAATTCTTATGTTAATCGAGCTAACTGGGACCATCCCAGGCCTGGTTTCTTCCCTTTTTTTTCCACTTTTGTCTTTCTAATTGTTGGAGTGTAGCTGTAGAGGCAGAAGTTGGCTTTATAAGGATTCTCTATGAATTTTTTCATAAAGCTCAATGAGACCATCATCCTATCATTTCCTTACCCATGAGGCCCCCAATCCCTACAATAAGATTAAAATTTTGGTCATTTAGCTAATACTGGTCCAATAGGGAAGCCGTTTACATAGCAAGGGGACATGGCTGACATCATCAACCTTGACTTATTCATGACTTCTAAAGCAGGAACTTTTGGGGAAGGAATGGGTACAGGTGTTCTGGTCACCCACTTGGTGTCTGATACATATTTGGGTATAACAGGCTGGGTGGTACCATTTACAGTATAATCTCAAGTTTCCATTCATTACTTAGGGAAGTATGCAAGTCTGCTTATTGTGATTTTAATCTCAGGGCCTTGCCTTCTTCTGATGCACTTGCAGCCAAACTTTTGATTTATTCTCATCTTTTGCACTGACTTCCACAAGAGCCTGTCCCTACCATACTGCCCATTAATTTCTGAGCCAGAGTCTGGCCATGTAGTTGAATTCACTGGCCTTGAATTCACTATGCAGCCCAGACTGGCTTTAAACTCAAGAAAGTCTCCCTACCGCAGCCTCCCAAGTGCTGGCATTACAGGTGTGCCACCATACCTGGCTGTGTCTACTTATTAATTTCTACCTAATTTAGCTTCCTATAATAAGAGCAGCGTCTGAGAGCTGTGCTTTCTAGTCCTGTGGCTGCCAATCATGTGACCTCAGTGAGCATTGCAAGGTAAAGCCATCATTGCTGCACGCTAGCAGTGTCTCTGCCCCATATCCTGGAAAACATATTTCTAAAAGTAAAGCATAGGTGTGTTTAAAATATACAAGCTTTTAGTAAGAAGGCATAGATTAATGCCCCTTGTGAAGGCTTTATCTATTTGGATTGGTAGTGTAAGAAAGAAATGAAGAGATGGTAGTCAGGCATTCCCACTGGGAAACCCATCTCCCCTTCCAATATAGACAGATGGGTAGAGATCAGGCAGCATGTACGTGTTAAGGAGAGGAGGCTCATGCCCTACTCAATCCTTAGAAACCTTGTCAAGCATTTATGGCAGCCGTTAAAGTCTTCAGTGGTTTTTAATGTGTTGTTTTGTTTGTTTTTTTTTTTTTTAGACTATTACTTTTCATTCTTGCTCAAGGTTTCACAATTAATGGGTAATGTCAGGGGTCAAATCTCTTTCAGTGACCCCTGTATTAGCCTCAGCATTATTCTATTTATATTCTTACAAAGACATAGCAAACATTTTCAAATGACAGTCATATTCTTCGGATTTAGAAGTTTAATTAAGCCCTAGAGAGTACTGGGAATTTTGAGGGGAGGTAGTATTGCTCATTTGAGATTTCTTACCTTCTTCTGTCTGGTCCAATAACGGAATTTCTTTTTCCTCCAGAGCATCAGATTATTTCTGACTGTCATAAGGCAATGATGTTTTTTTAAAAAATGATGTCTTTAAGAGACACAACTGACAATGAAAATTATAAAATGAGGATGACAGAAGTTAGCAAAGGCAAATTTAAATGCTTAGTAAGCAAAGGTAAATTTGTGAACTGAAGCGTGTGCTAAAATTAATGTTGAGAAAATTAAAATTAATGTAAGAAATCTAAGATTTGAGAAAACTATTCCTCTCTAACCCGTCTTTCTTTCTTTCCTACAAATGCTTTTTTTTTCCTAAGAGAAAGAGCCAAGCTTATATTTAACTTCAACAATAACTTTAATGAAAAACATTTTTTAAATGTCACATTGTGTCTTAGTTTAGTATGCTGCACTGGAAATATATTTTTGATGTAAAATTTCATACTCTAAAAGCCTTAACACTTATTGAAAAAAATATAGGTCAATACAACATTCTCCATTCTAAATAAGAAGCCAGGAAAAACAACACGAATATGTCTAGAGTGGTAACTAGAAAGGCCCTGTATTGATCCAATTGTTGGTTTTCTGTCTATGGAGTCTTGTTTTGTCTACATAGCTCATCTTACCTGGCTGAAACATGTTGATTTCCTTTTTATGAAGATTTTAAGAGTCGTTAGATTTCTTACCTTCCCTCCATCCTGGGGCCCGAGACAGAATTGGGTGGTCGGTCACACTGATACCA
Source organism: Hystrix cristata (assembly GCA_004026905.1). Taxonomy (NCBI): domain Eukaryota; kingdom Metazoa; phylum Chordata; class Mammalia; order Rodentia; family Hystricidae; genus Hystrix; species Hystrix cristata. Next base: position 998 of record PVJO010018147.1, on the reverse strand, counting down.
ATTAAAATAAAAATAAACAGTACAACTAGGACTTTGTCCAGAAAAGGTGTTTCCCAGGCAAAGGGGAATGCAAATCTTGCTTATAATCAGTGCCAAGTTTAGAGGAATTTAAAAATGCAGAATAATTGGTTTTATTTTAAAATTGTTTCCCTTTAAACTTTACAGGGTGAGTAACTATGTAGAGAGCCTGAGTTCCAAACGATCATTTTAAACCTACAAGCTACTTGTGATAGGTGACCACAAAACAAATGAGCAATTTCCATGCTGTGTATATCCATATAATGTTCTGGACCAAGAGACTAAGCGGCACAGCGCACCCCAGGATCTTTCTTAGCTACCGGGAGCCTTTTTTTCCTTCTTATATTTCCAATAAAGACTTCCTCTATCATATTCTTCCTGCCCACAATTTCATTCTTTAGCTTTGTGAGACAATGGGGTTGGTTTCTACACTGGTATCTATTTCAATACCACTTTACAAATTGTTACAACTCTGTAATCACCATGCCGATCAGCATACAGAGAACTCTGGAAGCTACTTTTAGCATCTTCACAGTTAGCATTCCCTACATAACCACTCTTCTGATCTCTGCCATCATAAAATTGTTTGGCCTACATTTGAATTTCATACAAATGGAAGCATACAGTCTGTATTCCTCTGCTTCTGGTATTTGCTTACCATTATGTCTGCCATGTTGTCTTTTGAGAGCTCCCCCATCAGTTGTTTAAATTTACAGTACCTAAACTTTATTATATATTCTAATTTTTCTGAAAGTATTATGTATGAGTCACAAAACTCCTACAAGAAGAATGTGCATTTAGTTGTGAGATTAAATTGTTAATTTGATTTTGTAATGATTAATTAAAAAGGAAAACTGCATCAAAACTTTACATTCAATGACCCACCATCCCTGCCCAATTCCAGCATTATTAAATAAGCACACATGAGCACCACTTGACTACACTGACATTCTAGAAACAACACTTAACAGCTTGACACA
>PVJO010018146.1:6479-37570 GCA_004026905.1 Hystrix cristata | reverse complement strand
TAAAAAAATAAGATGATCACAGCAATTTTATACTATGCCAACTTCTCAATGTTAGAATTACGGTTTGTAGAATTTTTTTTCTTCTTATGGTTTTGGATTGGGGGAGCATGGAGAAATCATGTAATATTCAGAAGGAAGATGAAAAGTAGCAGTTGGTAGGGTCTGAAGGACTACAGAGGCCACCGAAACGCCTGTCTTGTCCCTGATCTCCTCACCCACTCACCCAATGGCCTTACCTTTCTGAGCTCCTTTAGCATCTCCACGTCCCAGCCCAGATGTGTGTGCAGCTCACTGGAGAAGGCACCAGCGTCTGTAAAACATGACGTCCTTGAAAGTGGATATTATTCTGTCCTCCTGGGCTCCAGTTTTACCCCATTCTCCTCTGCTACAAGTTCAAGATTTCTTCCTGCCTGCCGCCGACTGTGCCGAACTATAGAAATGCCAGGACCCTCGCCAGGTGCCACGTGAGCTTTCGCAGGCTTCTTTATCGCCCTCCACAGAGTACACTGTTTAACCCCAATAATAAACGCCTTTATCTGTATAACTCGTCACTGTTCTGCTTCCCTGATCAAACCTTTGCCAATGTAATAATAAGGACTGAGCTTCAGGCCAGTGGTTTTCTTCCAGCTGATAACTGGGAGAGGAACAAGGGATGTGCATGCTTCACTCCATGACACTGTGGCACGTGCTGACATGCTTCCATGGCCAGGACATAAAAGCCTTAATCTTACTATATGTACACATGTATCTTTTTTATACCATCTCAGGAATTTGCAGAAACGAAGCCACAGGGCTGGGGATTTAGCTCAGTGGTTAGAGTGCTTGCCTTGCAAGTGCAAGGCCCCAAGTTCAATCCCTGGCACTGAAAAAAAAAGAAATGAAGCCACAGGGCCATGGTCCATTACCATCAGAGTCCACTGTCCAGATCGCAACCATTCATTGCCTGTGCTGATCTAAATCACACGAGTGCATAGATTTCTTCATTATAACAGTGGATGCTTTTTCTTCTCCAGTTTATTCCCATCATCACCAAACCAGTAAACACGGAGAGAAAATCCTTGAACTTGGGTGAGTAAAGGAATTTTAGCTCTTCTCTGAAAGTTGTCTTTTTTATGGCCTCTTGTTATTTCTGATTCTTCCATTCCTTAGGAACTCTCTTTAGAAAATACTGTTAATCTCTTCTACAGACTGGCTTTCTTCATTCACTCTGTTCATTCATTAAATTTGACCCTCCTAAGCCAACGTGGTTTTGATTTTATGTTGAATATTGTGGGAAGACAGAAAAGGTGTATGAAGGTAGGGAGAGGACCTAATAATAACTCAAGAGAGTCCTGTACAAACATCTCATTCTTATGGATGTATTAATCTAGACAGCAAGTAAAGAGGATGATGCTGCATGCTGGAGAGTCTGTCCATGGAAAGGAAATTGGGCAGCAATCAGTGGGAGAGGCTGGGGCTGGAAGGGTCTCATCCACTGGGACAGGCCCGAAGCCAGGGAAACACCCTGAGGTGCCGTTTATGGAAGGAAGCTGAGGCAGGTAGCTAGACAGTAGCATTTTCCAAGCTCAGAGCCAGAGGAATCAGCAGTTTTGGACAGAGTGATCAGATCTCCCCAAATGGAGGAAGACAGAGTATCATATTTATGAGTCTCACAAGGAAACAAAACGTAAAGCTTTTGATGATAATGTTTACTGTGCATCCATAATTCAGTTATTCATTTACAGGCAGCTAGTCAGGTAGGAACCTGTAGAGAAGGTGTGGGAATCTGCTCATTGAGGCTGTGGTCAAGGGACGAGATTACTGTTCCTGGAGGGCAGAGGAAAGAGAGGAAAGGATGTCAGCAATAGCAATTCAAGACCCAGTCACGGAGGGACTCTGTTTTTATTTTATTTAGAATTTATTGAGTGTACTGGACTGTGCCATAGGGGTGCAATGATTCCCCAAACTGCATTTCTGGCAGTAACACTTAGGAATTAGTTATATTCTCAGAAAAACAGTTCAGTAGACGAATGTTTGTTGTTATTATTTATTTTCTGCAGAATTATGAAGGGCACATTTATTTGCTAATGTGCATTTCCAAAGGGTTCTCTGGTAGGTTTCTTTTTCCACACACCGTTGGTTTAATGGAGCATCCTATAGGAAATGCTGAAATCATAAAAAATTATCATCCTGATTTCAAAGATGTCAGAATCTACTACTATCCAATAGTGAGAAGCCTGACCAGTTCAGGTAAAGAGAACTCCGGGGTAAGAGAAGTTGAAGGTGAAGAGAAGAAACTGTACTGGTGGTTCTCTGTTTGCTTCAGGAGACCCACCCTTCACCCTTTACTTTGCTGTGGCTCTGGAGGGGATGGCTAGGGACATCACTGTTTGGGCTCCCGCACTCTTGTCTCCAGCTGCGGTCAGTCAGGGAATGATCCCAATGGGACATCAGTGGGCACAAAGACAGAGAGACTGGATATTGTTTCTGCCTCCGTCTACCCTCCCTGTGTCCCTGGGAAGGAGGACTTTGACAGCTGCTGATTTCCTCTGCTGCCGGCCACGATCCTGTCCAGCGGCTAATCCTGCAGGCCTGGCTCTCTCACTCGGCTCACCAACACGTGTCCTTCTATCCCTTCAGGCCGAGGTGTATTAACAACTTCCACTTGCTGTTGCTCCTCTGAGTTTCACCATCTGCTTTTCGTTTCTTAACCTTGCCCACACCTCTGTATAAAGCCCCTTAATTAAATCATCTTTAATTGACCTCTGAGTGCATAATATATATATTGTGCCAAGACTCCAAGTGACAAGAGAATAAATATGCATTAAGCATCCATTATGAAGCATCATGTCCCAAACCCTTTAATATACATTGTTTTGTTTGGTTATCACAAATACCCTACAGAGTATAAATTATTGCCTCATTTGACATAGTAAAATTAAAAGGGAATTAACACTCAGAGGTTTAATAACTTATTTGAAGTCAGACTACTAAAATTAGTAGATCTGGGACTGGAGCCCAGCTGTTCAAACTCCGTATACGTTTTGTCATAACATATTGTTAAGAAAAATGAACCAATTATTGGAAATAGGTCAAAAGATCAGACTGGCAAGGAATTTTGCTTAATGATAAGCCAATTAAAAACTAAAGTGATTTGATGCCAGATTAAGGGACAAGGAACTGGCTCAGCTGTGGAGATGACAATGGAGGCAAAGTATAGGGACATGATAGCGTTTTCTGTAACTATGTGTTTTCCCAATTCTTTCATGAAGATAAAGAAGACACAAGTATACTTTGTACACACAGCGATACAAAATCACACACCGTTGCCACCATGATGGAGGCCTGAGCTCATGAGCTGTGTGTATCTGGGGAAGTCTCTTTACTGTTCATGCTTTCTGTATTCTTAAAAGACAAGATTGAGGGCAACGACAGCAGTACATTATCTACACTTCGCTGTGCACTGTGGGTAGAGGTGGGTAGATATGATATTACTGTCGTTGTTTCCTCTAACTTTAGCGAAACTTACGTTTCTAAACGTATGACATTATTATCCATATTTGTCTTAATAACTCAAGTCTCACACAAATGTAACAAACTAGATGGATAATAAAAAGATAATAAAATATTTCCTGTATTTATTAATATATTTCTTAGGTATAAAAAACCTTTAGTACTCTGATCCACTCTGAAAACTTAGAAAATCTGAGAAAACAAAATAAGGCAGGTGCAATGCAGGCACTGGCGAATAAAATGTGAAATTATTAGACAAATGAAATGCAGTAACAAAGCACAGAAACATCAGCTGTCATTTGCAAGAACTTCCAATTTACAAGAATATTCAAAGCCAGCAACGTATTTCTTTATAGAGAAAACTGGCATGTAGCTTTCCTAAAATGATTGGCGAGTTTCTGAATGGCTGAAGTGAGACGAGCAAAAAGACTTTATGACTGTAGTTAATATATATAAACAAATTTAACCCAAGTACTGTGTACTTGCTAAAGAATCTAGAGGAGTCGGGGTGTAGCTCAGTGGTAGAGGGCATGCTTGGGTTCAGTTCCCAACACCAGAACACAAGCAAGCAAACAAAAACACTCCAGAGCAGACGATGAATTAAGACTTTATCAACCTAAGCAGTGTCTTCTGCTAATTCTCATATGGCGTATTTGTTCTGTGTAAGTGTGCCATGTTCCTCTCAATTTTACAGCTGACATTTTTATGGGCAGGAATGGCTCTCATAGTGGTGATGGAGTGGAGTGTTTCTTAACACAAAAAAGGGACTTTTTTTTTTTCTTTTTTGCCTGCAGGGCTGGCATCACAAAGATCAAAGATGTTTGATCAAAATACATGAAGAGTGTAGCTGTGACTTTTTTGGGTGTGATGTCTGGATTTTTGTAGTGAAAGCCAGCAGGTAGAAGGAGGATGTTAAGGTAAAGAAATGCAATATTCCTGAAATCTGTAGGATCTTCCTCTCTCTGGATATTGTGATTAATTTTCTCAGGGAGGCAGCTAGTCCTCCCTCCATCTCTGACGTTATGCTGCTGTTCAGAGATGTTCTTTTGACAGGGAGTGTCTGGTGATGCCAGTGTACATAGATGCACAAGTAATGATGACTGCATCCTTTCCAAACTGGGATTGTTTGAAGACTCAAGAGTAACTATGAGCTATGTGGGACCCAGAGCAGAATTGTGTTACTGCCCTTACTTTTCAAGCTCACATAATTTTGGGTGCTAGACTAATTTCCTACCAGTTAATAAACAGCAAAGTATGAAGAAAAGAACATAGAGTGAAGTACCAGAGAATATGTCATCTAGTGAAATTAAAATATTTTTGCGGGGGATCCTGGGGATCGAACTCAGGACCTTGCACTTGCTAAGCAAGCACTCTAACTATTGAGCTAAATCCCCAACCTCCATGAAACAAATTTTTGAACATTTAAAAGTTCACTGTTTTTTTCAATTTTACCACATAGGTTCTAAACTGAACACACACCACATATCACAATGAACAAGAGCAGGGAAATTTCCTTTAGTGCCTATGTAAAAACAACATTTATCTTGAGTGGATGGAGAATTTCATCAGTTTTTTTTCCTGTATTATTTGAACAATTCTATCCTTTTTTTTTTCTTTTTAAATTTGATAATGTGGCCCTTCATGTTGTCTAGGTTTTTCAAATGTTACAATAATCTTGTAATATAAGACTACATCATACATGGTTATGTATTATTGTTTTTGTCTATTACTGAATTTTTAAATTTTATCATATTAAGGATTTTTTTGGGGGGCCTATGTTGTTAGCGTTAAAGGAATCTTTATGACTTATAATGCCTGGGTCTAGTTTTGGAATCAAGGTAATGCAGGTCTCCAACAGCATGTCAGAGGGATCTCTGCTGCTTTCTTTTCTAGCATCGGTCTTATTTGTTCTTTAGAAGAGTTCACCAAGAAATGAGTTTTGTGGAAATTCTTCTAAATACATATTGTCTTAAGTAGATATGGGGCTATGTAGGCTATTTAGTTTTCTTTAATATGTTTATATAATTTGTGTCTTTTAAGGAATGTTTCCATTTCATTTAAGTTGCAGAATTGGTGATCATGAAAATTCAGTTATATACCATTATTATCCTTTGGGCTTATAAGACTTTTAATGATGTTCCTCTATCATTCTCGATGCTGATTATTCAGGTCTTCTTCCTTGTTTACTAATCTGTTCAGGTGTGCTTTTGGTTACATGGATTCATACTCCTTCTCTCCCTCCTTATTTCATTGATTTCTGTTCTCATTATTTTTTCCTTCCTTGAGTCTTACCTATTCTTATTTTTCAGTTTTGTTGTTATACAAGCTTATATTACTAATATGACATACTCTTATTTTCTAGTATAAGCATTACCAGCAGTATTAACTTTCATCTAATTATTGCACTGTTTTAGCTCTATCTTCCATATATTAGTATATTTTAATTTTCACTGCATTCCAAATATTAGCTAACTTCCCCTGTAATTTTTAAAATTTCAACACACGAGTTTCTTAGAATTGTGATGTGTTTACATTGATTGTCAACTATGTAAACATTTTCTAAATATTTTTCCGTGTTCAATTCTGTTATAATTGGAGAGCATATCTTATTTATGGAATTGCCATCTTTTAAAAAATTTCTCACACTTGTTTTCTGGCTTAGAATATGGTCACTGTTGGTGAATTTCTATGTGTATGTAAAAAGAATATGAATTCTGCTATTGTTGTATAGGGTATTCTGTTAACATCAATATGTGAAATTGGTCGATAATGTGAGCCGAGTGCAATATCTCTGCTAATTTTCTGTTTCTTTATTCTACAAATTATTGAAAAGGGTGTTGAAGTGTCCATCTGTAATTGTCAATTTGTCTTTTTCTCTTTTTAGTCATGTTGGCTTTTTGTTCTCTGTATGATAAGAAGCTCTGTTACTAGATGTATAGAGATTTAGAAATTCTATGTGTCTTTCTGATGAATTAGTGCTGTTATCATTATGTAATGACCTCTGTGTGCCTGGTAGTATTTCTTCCTTTGAAGTCTACTTTCTCTGAAATTAATAATGCTATTCTAAGTGTCTTTAATTAGTGTTTCATATTACTTCAGTTTTCAAACTTTATACCTTTGTTTTAAGAAGGCATTATTTTGTCCATTGCAAATACTGTAATTTGGTCTTGCTTTTCTTTTCGTCCAAGTTGGTATTTTCTGTATTTTAATCAGAAGAGTTCAGTCATGTACTTTTAATGAATTTACCAATAAGCTTACCGTATTACTTGCTGTTTTACATGTGTTCCATCTAGTCTCTGCTCCTTTTTCTACTTTTCTCCTGCCTGATTTTGAATAGAATATCTTTAATTATTCCATACTATCTCCACTTGGCTTAGTAGGTATAATCTTTGCTTTCCTTTCCTTTCTTTTGTCGAATTGGACATTCAACTCACTAGCACTCTACTACTAAGCTATATCTCCAGTGCTTTTTATTTTGAGATGGTCTCAAATAGTTGCCCAGGCTGGCCTCGAACTTGAGATCCTTCTGAATTAGTTTCCTAGTTCAGGCATGTGCCACCATGCCTGACTCTTTTAATTTTCTATTTACTGCCTTACAGCTTATTTTCTACATTTTTAACTCATCACTGCCTACCTTTAATAATATTGTGCCACAGAAAATACAGTGAAAAAACTCATTCAATAGCCTGTCTTCTTTATTTCTATTTTGTATGCTATTAATACAACATTTACTCCTAAATGTAATTGCAGATATGATTTTACTATAGACACTTATTTTTCACAGTGATTAGTAGAAAATGTAAGATATTAAATATATCTTTTATACCAATTTACTTAAATTGCATTTCTTGTGGGGCTCTTCATTACTTTGGGTTTATTTTCATCTGGTGTTGTTTGCTTTATTCTTGGAAAACTTTCTTCAGTTTTTCTCATTTATTGATAACAAATTCTCCCATCTTCTGTTTCAATGAAAAAAATCCAAATTTTGTCTTCATTTTTGAAAGATATGCTACTTCTATATTAATTCTGGGATGGCAGTGTTTGTTTTTAAATTTTACTACCTTTAAGATAAACATGTATATTGTGAAAAATTTCTTTGAAAACTGTGATATAATTCCTACCTTGTCCCCTCTGTGGGTCTTTCTTTCTATCTGGTTGATTTCAAAATTTTTCTCTATTTCTGGCCATTAGCCACTTAACTGTGACATGCTTCATTTTGTGTGTGTGTGTGTGTGTGTGTGTGTGTGTGTGTGCATGTGTGTGTGTTACGGTTTTTATTCTTGGAATCTCTGGACTTCTTAATTAGGTAGAATTTTTTCTTTATTTAAATTTTGAAAAACAAAATGGTCATTATTTTTAAAAATATTTCTTCTGTAGACAGATAATATACTACAGCTAGTGAATATTCTTTCTCTTTCACTATTTCTCTTTGTATTTCATTTTAGCTAATTTTTAGTCCTATTTCTTCAAATTCAATTGCTGCATTCATGAAATATATCCAGTATTATATCTGTACACTAAAAGAATTCTTTATCCTGACATTATCTTTTTATTTCTAAATGTTCATTTGTCTCTTATAATTTCTCTCTCTCTCTCTCTCGCATGTATGTAGCCCATATTTTCCATGAGTTTATATGAGTTGATAATTTTTTTTAAGACCCTGTCCCTTATATGCAACACCAGAATCATTTTGAAGTATGTTTTCTAACTGCTTTATTTCTTGACAACTCATTATTTTTCCTTCTGGTTCTTTTGTGTGTCTGTCTGATAATTTCTTTTTAATTCAATGCTTCACATCGCATAGAAAAGAACATTAGTGTCTGAGGTGCAGTCTGCTGACACATGGAAATGAGCAATTAGTATCGCTCTGTGTGTGAGGTGAGTCACTGTGGTAGAGAGGTGACCTGGGCAGGTAGCACAGCTCTGCCGAAGCCTCCAGGTATGGCACTGGGTGTTGGTTTAGCCTTTCTTCTTGGAGTGCAGCCCACAGAGGTGAAGAGTTTCTGGTCCACCTCAGCTCAGCAGTCTCCTGAATGTGCCCCTGAGCAACTTCTGCCCATAGTACTGTCCCCTGTACACCAGTCAGTTGCTGCCATTTTTCACTTGGTACTGTGTTCCTGAAGGCCTTGTTCTCTATTCTCCCAGCTCACCAGCAGCGTTTGGCAAAACTTGTACAAGAACCTCCGTGGCTGAAGCTGTAGCAGTATCCTATCTTCTCCTTCCAGTGGTGGCCTCCCCACGGTCCCTCTTGCCTGCAGCAGGCTCCATGCAGGAGACTACGTTCCAGCCTGGTGTCTGCAGTGGGTCTTGTGCAGGAGAGTGTTTCCTGGTTCTCTGCAGGACAAACTGAGTTGCTGTAGCTTGGATCCTAAGGTTTTTGCTCTTCATTCAGAAGCAGAACATTTCCCTGTGCTCTCTTCCCCCTGAGTCTGGCCGACAGTGGTAGGATTGTCTGTCCTTCTCCTCCAGGTGACACGACTTGCTTCTATTTTATTCTAGAGTGCTCATATAGTACAGCACATACAGTATCTTATTCTACAAGCAGTAGATCTCCATGCCTGTCTTGAAGTGACACTTACATTCTATATATTTCTATCACTGAAGAATACTCTCCCTGGGCTGTGTTCCCAATCTTTTTCATGAGTGTCTTGTTAAATAAATGGGCAACAACTTCTTGGGAGAGCCCTTCTTATGTCCTGGGCACTCAGGGATGCAGAACTGTCATGCTAGCCACCTCCACCTTTTGAGAGTTAATTAATGTACCAGTGTTTTTTGCTCCTCTGCTTGTAGGGCCCTTACCTTTTCTTCCAATGCTCTGCCAAAGGCAAAAGAATGCACAAATCCTGTCTCTTCTCAGAGGCTTGCCAAGCTTTGAAATTCAATTTACCTTGTTATCTTGCTCTCTAATGGGCTCAGAAAATGTTATGATTCTCTGTTTTATCCAACCCTTCTTGGTTGTTAAGAGAGAGGAAGCATTTTCTTTTGGCTTTCTATAATCTAAAGCAGAAGTGGAAGTCATTGAAGTGTTTCATATTGCTTTGGTAGATGGTGTATCCTTCAGGGCCTCCTTTGAATTATAGTCCTGTGATGGGTTTTCCCACATCACACAGCATATCCCTGAGAGCATGCCATTTTCTCTGTGCCTGAAAATGTTTTTGCCCAACATCTTCCATGGCACTTGTAGCATTTCTAGCTCAACTTGTGTGGAAAGCTAATATTTTCATACTTCTAGAAGCCAACCTTGTATTATGACTCTGCTGTCACTCACATCCGTCCCAGGACTTTAAGTCTTCTATCCCAAGAAGAGTGCAGGGAGAACTATAAACTCTTTGTATTTTCTGACTTTATGCTTTGCTGCTCTTTGATCAAGCACCCTCACAATTCAGTCTCATAATGATACCTTTGCCCTGACAAGTATCGTCTCTATGTCCCACTGTTGCTCCCGGATGTACTTTCTTCCTCCCTTACTGGGCTTAGCACAACTTCAGCTGGTTATATTCCAATTTTAATGCTACTTATAATCATGGTGTCTTGGAGAGGAGATAGAGGTGAATTTGGAGGCATCACCTCGCATCTTCTCTTGGAGAAAGCCTAGGCATAAGTTTTAAGTATTAGGAAATATGAGTTATTCTTATGGAGTACAAGGCCACTTCTGCAGGCTCGTTCATTACAGGAAGATTCAGAAATTTATGACGGCCAAGAGCTTCAACCCAGGCGTCCCCATACCATGTGTCAGAGATATATTCTTTGCCTTTCTGAACCATGACACTGTCATAACAGCTCTACTTTGCTTTTATTTCAAATTCAGCTTCCTTTGATTGTTATTTTCTCTTATGATTAACTCCTTGTATGGTCATTAGCTCCTTCTGTCCTACTGCTTTCACAATTAGCTTTTAATTACTGAATAATTATGTGCAGCCTTTTATTATTTCTTCAAAACACCAACATAGGTCAGCAATAGCCTTCTAGTCTGCTGTCCTCCCTGTGACTACTTTCCCCAGTATTTTTCAGTTGCTAGATATATTACAGAAGCCAATGCATTCTTCTTCAAAGATATGACATTCTAGCTGGCGTTGGTGAAAACTTTAACACAATCAGACTATTGCCTTTTGCCTGTGTACAGCCTTTCTCAACTTACCAGAAGTAATGAGCTCCTCACAGCTAACCAGGTGGTGGGTGACTTAGCTCCGAAATCTCATCTACCTTCAGCTTTTGCAGAATGTTCCTTGTGTCCACTCCTGCAGGCTGGGTTCTCTGGTAATTGTGCAAGAGGCTTCCTTGGCAATCTAACTGAGCTACACACCATGGGAAATGAGAGGCAAGAAGGGTTGAGCACAAGAGGAAGTAAAGCTGTGATGTAGTCTCTGTGAGAAGCCCCAGTGGGGCCTGTGTGTGTGCAGAAGGGTGTTAAAGATAGAATGGGTTTCAGAGCTCTGCATGCACGCTTGTGCAGATGACTGGTATGAATGTCATGGGAAACCTTGGCCATTGTGTCCTCTTCCATTAAGGCAGTCTCCCAAGGGGTCCTCAGATGACGGGAGTTAGCTAGCAGCAACCATAGAAGCTGGTTTAATAAGCCCCGTGTCTGTGAAGGGGGCTATATCACACTAAGAAACTCAAAGGAATCATTAGGCAATTGTAGTCACTCTACTAAAAATGAAGACAAAAAATATTTTTAAATCATCGCAAAGATCTTAAATGAACAACATTAAAATACATAGCTAGTTTTTAGAGATGAGATTCAAAAGTTCGTATAATGTTAACTTTAAAGAAAAACCAGGAATTCTGTCCCATGTAAAACATTTTTTAAGCATGAAGGCAAGATAATGGCATTTGAAGACAACAATAAAACACCGGGAGCTTCCTTTTTCCAGAAGAATTGGTAAACATGGCTTAACTCAAGGAAAGGAGATCACATAGACATTTGAAGAGTGATTGGATGCAGGATCTCATGGCCTGCCCTGTCCTCTCCTTAGAGTGGGCTTTTACTCGGGGAGAGGGGTCAGCTAACAAACCCTGGCTGTAGTAAGCTCACGATTGGGTCACTGTGTTTGTACACTCACGTGGCGGTTACTGGTTATACACCCACCACTGTGTTTATACACACACCAGTCACTGGTGTGTAGTTGGGGGTTGATGCTTTTGGAACTTGAGTAACACCCGGAGAGAGGCCTTGGCTGGCTGGAGGAGAGTTATCGTAGTAATGAAAGCCAGGAGGAAACTTTCTTCCTTCCCAAGCGAAAGAGTGAGGTCAAAGACAACACTGCTTCCAGGGAGGAAGGTTAGATGATGGCAGAGGCTGATGTCACCAGGGAAGATTCAGATGTTCACTTCAGCAGTGATCTGAATCATTTATTCATTTAACCCGCAGATCTGGGTGGATTTTGCAGAATATCTTTAGAATATGGCAAGCACGAATTGTGGCTTGCTGACATCCGCGATGGTAGAAATGGTACACTCATTAGAGCAAATTAATAAAGCCCCCAGCACACCCACTGCTTTGGCAGATGTACCCTTCGCTGTTTGAATTAGATAAGAGGATTGGGTAGGTTTACACCCAAGTGGAACGGATGCGGGGATCCGGTTACAGTTTTGCCCAGCTTTTTCTTCATGTCTAGAGAGATCGCGAAAGCCGTAATATTGCCAAAACCCTTCTTTTTTATGATACTGTCTAAAGAAATCTGAAGTGCATCCCCTGTGTCTTGACCCACTGCAACAATGGCATTAAGCAGTTATATAAGGCTGGAGGCCTTGATAAAACACGTTCTCCAGCGGTTGGGGAATGAACCCTAGAAGTCTCTGGGACCTAGTGTCTACAGTGTGGTATATAGAGGTCTAGGAGTACGCATTGTGTGAGCACATTTCTTAGAGAATGAGATAAAAACTTCCCTGCCTCACACTCCCTACAACAAAGGAGGATGCACAGGGCTGGACAGCTTTATTTGACACCTCTGAAGGCACAACCTGGCAGTGGTGGTACATCTTTCAGCTGGGTAACATGGAGGCTATTAGGTTTGAGTGTGGTTCTGGGCAGGAAAGGACTCTGTGGCAGGAGCAAAGCACGGTGCAATGAGCCTTGTCCCTCAAGGTCTCATCCACCCCAGAAGATGTCATAAAGCAGCAGGTGAGAGTACACTGTTTGATAGAAGTGGTGTGACTGGACCGGTCTGGAAGGTGTGGTTGAGCAGTATGAGTAAGTAGCCCTAACCCCGAGTCACCCCTAGTGCCCTTTCCACACTGTCTCCTGTGGCCACATGGGGGTGCAGCATCTTCCACTGTCCACACAGGCGAAAGCTTCCACAAATTGGACAGCCACTTGGCACCACAGCCTGTGTGAGGCTCACCTGCCCCAGGACTGAGTTCTCACTGGCAGCTGGGGAGTCATCTTCAAGCTTTCATCTTATATTTTGTTTCCATTGTTACTACTTATATCAATTATAGTTTGAGTGCTCTGGCATAATGAACTGAGATTTATTTATTTGTATATTGTTTAATAAAACAATGAGGCGCAGGGTATTTATCAATACCTATGGAAGGGCGAGGGAAGAAACAGGGTTGGGCAGAGAGAGAAATGAAATTTATTGTCAGACTGGAAAGAGCCAGTCAGCCCAGCAGAGAAACAAATGGATCATTGCTGGCCTTTCGAACTTGTTCCAGAGTAGACTGAAATCACTACGCCTTCCCACTTTCACTTCAGTCTATCTCGAGATCAGAGCTGGCCCCGGAAGAGATGTCCTGTCTGATGCGGTATTCTGCCGCTGTAACGAACCCCAAAGGAATTAAATCTCCACACTCTTCTCTGAACGTGTGTTCTCTTTCTTGTTTTATTGTTTTATTTATTTATTTTTGGTGCTGGGGATCAAACTCAGGGCCTGTGCCTGCGAGGCAAGCGCTCTAACCACTGGGTTAAATCCCAGACCATCTTGCTTGCTTGCATGTATACATTCTGCCCACTTTTCATGTTGACCATAGCAAACAACAGAACTTGAAATAAGTAGGTGAGTTGGCGCTCCAGAAAGGAGAGCGCCAATGTCAGATTGAGCAGTTCACACTCATACGGAAACTGAATTCCTAAATGCCTCATGTGACATGCCTCAGAGCATCGCTTCCTGCTCACCCAAATCTGAGTGTGTCACACAGACTATGACAAGTAGGATGGGGAGCAAGAGGCAGTCACTGGCGGACCTCCCCGCGGGGTGAGCTTTGCTCCTTCCCTACTATGTCATTTTACACTTCACTGGCAGTGAGAGTCCACACATGCAAACCGGCCTGAATTAAACAGAGAATTGTGCACATACCGAAAAATATTTTCAAGTAGTTTTAAAGCAATGAAAATAACTAGGGGAGGGTAACAGCCTCTAGACTTAGTGCGTGTTTTTGTACACAATGTTTTGTGTAGGACGCTCTTTATTTTATCGAGGTAACTGTCACATATCTCATTTCTCACAAGTTTCTTCCTAAGGATACCACAATTTTCCTTTCATGACAGCATATTTTTAATTACATAATGGAAGTCAGTAGGAAACAGGATTTATATGACACATATTTCCACTCAGTCACCTTTTCTATAAATCAAAGGATTTATTGCTAATAAACTAATTTTTCCTGCAATCAACAAATTGAACATGCAATCTGGTTTATGTACTATGTGGGCATTTGAAATCAATGATAAATAATGTCCAACCTCTTTCTTCAAAAGCACCTCCATCCTATTATGAGAAATGAGGAATGAGAGATGTACATAAAAAATATGAAACTATATGTAGTAGGAGCCGGATGACAAGCAAAGTGACGTCAGAATTCAGAGTAAGAAAATCCCATATTTAGAAGGCACGTAATTCCCAAAAAGGGGGAAAAAAAAAAAGACAACACTCTAAACAGGCACAACAATGGTGCAATGAAGACATGAAAGAAAAAAGAAAAGGCAAAACCATTAGGGTGACAGGTGCTGGTCCAGGAAACCTGGCGAATAGGTTATTGGTAGGAAAATGAACAAATAAAATGTGGCCATGTGGGTGAGTCCTGTAGAGGCTCTGAGTGCTGACTGAAGGATTTGGGATTTTTTTTCTTATCCAGGAAATGGGAATCCTCCCAGGATGGTCAGGAAGCGTGATGGTGGACAGGTTCAGAACCAGACTTTAAGAAAAAAATGACTTGCTTGTTTGGAAAAATTTAGATTGAATTGGAGAGAATCTAGGAGCTTGACAACAAATTACAAATTATCTACTATTGTATTCTATCTGTTTTAATTTTTGATTCTAAATTTCTAATACAAAGCCTAAACTGTAGTTTGCTTTTGAAAAAGTACACTTTAGATGAGCCAAGAAATGAGAAATGAGTTCAGGATAAGTAGGAAGATTGACAGACATGGGTGTCCTTGGGGTCCTTTGAATCACTGTGTGTAGGAACTAGACAGACAGATGGCAGAGAATCGGACCTTCATTGGTTGGGATAGTGGTGATAAAATACAGAAGCAGCTGTGAATAGAAGCTGAAGAGGGAGAGCAGGGCTGGGGCACATTATGGGCACTTGGGTGCAAGACGAAGGGAATCCTCTCTTCAGCAAGAGTGGGTGTTGCTGTGCTCCTCATCCCAGGAAATGGAACTTTGATGGGGAGAAGATTTGGCTGCTCTGCCCAGCATGGCTCCAGGGAAGAGAATATGAAAAGGAAGGAAGTATAATTTTGACTTATAGGAATTTGTTGTTTTGAGATATTCTGAGATACCACACTTTGTAGTGCTTGGCGTGTGGCCAAGCTCCAGAGGGGTAGTTCTGGGCAAGAGGGGTGAATGCCAACTTCCAGAGCAGACTCCCAGTAGCAGCCTGGTGGAGGCCAATAGTGTCCAGAAGCTGTAATCATAGTTTTGAACATAGGTGGGACACATTCTGGAGGTGCCCAGATGCTCCTGGGCATTTACTTGGCCACATTAAGAGTTACAGGTTATGTCAAGCTGCACCGCCCCTCCCCCCACCTTGACCCGAGGCATCAATTTTATAGATTTACAGCGTGTCTCATCGATAGGCAGGCGTCAGTTCAGAATGAATTTGGACAAAACGTGCATATATCCTCAGAAAAGCTAGGCACAGATTTTATCCAGAATGAATAATTATGCATAGAACTGATTATTTAAATACACGGTTCATGATTATGAATGAAATTACCTGCATTACACTGCAAATACCTTGCTCTGCATGGATTAAGGGAAGCAAAACTTGATTGCGGATGCTGGAAATTTTAGGTCTTGAGATTTTTCGGTTGCTCTCAAAATATGTCACTTACCTCATACAAAATTCCCCTTATAGAAGTAATTTGCAAGTTGAAATTGAAAATGAAGTATTGCTTATACTGGATTTCACAGTGGACTTCAGGGTAGTGAGCAGCTGTTTTTGTTTGTACCTCTTCTAGTTCGGACACTTTTCCTCAAAATGAGGAGGCATGAGCCCCGTGGGTCTGCACCGGCTTGTCTAGTTTGGAGGACTCCAGCACACCCAAACGTCTCCAAGTTCCTCACATAAGCTTATATAGGTGTCAGAAATCCTACCTTTATTACTTTTTCTCTGGTTTAGGCTTTGTTGCTTATTAAAATGCACACACTGTGGAGGAAAATAATCCATGAATGGTAATCCATCAAAGCAACATAGTGTGAATCAGCTTGTCAGCTCTATTCTAAAGTGACAGCTTGGGAAGAGCAGGTTTATTTTCCTGCGTTATTTTGGCAATGTCATTCGTCATACCCTTTTTTCCACTAACCGGATTAGACCTTCTGGATAAGCACAGGTTTTGGTTTAGACTTTTATTAGATCATTTTATGTGAACTCATGCCCCACTGGGGGGGGGGGGACTCTTTTATTTTCCTTGGATTCAGCAGAGAGTTTTGTAGGAACCAGGTTTTATAAATATATACTGCTTAAATCCAAAAAGTCAATGCTGAAATTTCAATCCCAGATCAAATATATATATATATATATATATATATATATATATATTTTTTTTTTTTTTTTTTTTTTTTGCGCTGGGGCTTGAACTCAGGGCCTTGCACTTGCTAGCTAAATCCCCAGCCCCAAAATGAGTTAAAGACAACAGAACCAAAGCACATCTAAATGTTGACAAGGTAGAACTCATTTCTCTTGGTGTGTTTAATTATGTTCATCTATCATAGCACTACTTTTAATTAAATTTCCATTTTATTAAGTTAACACATTTAATGCACATACGAAGTATCACAGAGTTTAAAAAATAAAGTAAGTTAAAACACTTTCAATAAGGAGAAGCAACAGTGTCTTACCTTCAAGTGGCCTCAATCTCCTTGTCCTAATCTTGCTGGGAAAACCTGAGGTACCATGTTAGTTGCATGATTTTCCTCAGACTTTCTGCACAGAGTTGAGAAGTTACCTTACATTACTTTGTTGAGATTTGTTATCATAAATGTATGTTCCATTTTCTCAAATAATTTTCTGCACCTAGAGGGCACATAATTATGTACTTCCTGTTTTAGCCTGTTTTCTGGTGAATTAAATAAGATCGAATTAGTAAAATTGGTATACTCAACATGAATGGATTGAGTTTTGAGAATCACCACCCATTACTCTGGTTATGACCCTGCTTGGTATTGCTGGTTTTGATGGACTCTCATCACTTGCCCAGCTTTCCTGGGACCTATTGCTGCATCCTGCGTACCTTCTCACAGCTCAGGACTGTTTCCACAGGACCAGAAGCATGTGGAGAGTCACCAGTTTGATTCCTCCGGGAGCCTCACTCCGGCAACCTGAACCCGTTTCCTGTTCTGTAGGCATCAGTCTGAGAACACCTTTCTTCTCTCACTAATTTGATCCTCCGTCCCCTAATCTACACTCCCCTTTTCTTAGTTGTTGGCATTAATTTGCTTATTTATAAATATCCTGGGGTACTTGAAAAGATAATTTTTGAGACACTTTTCACATCTTGAAATAATTTCATTTTACCTTCACCTATGATTGTGAGTTTAGTTGGAAAAATAGATTAATGTATTTAAATCATTTCTATTTGGAATATTATTTTCCAAGTTGCTCTAAAAACATCAAGAATAATTTTGATTCATGGCTCTGTTTTTGTGATATTTTCATTTCCCTTCGAGGATTCTGTCTTCATTCTTGGCATTCTAAAATTTCATGATGTCCCTTATATACCTTTTAAATGACAATTATGTCTTCATTGGTTTGTATTCTGAATGTTAAGTTGTCCCTGGCTATCTGTCCTTAAGGTCTGGAATTTTATCTTCTGTTAATTTTTATTTTGGGGGTCAAATCCTTCGCTATGAATTTATTTGTTTAGGATGGTGTTTTCAAAGAAGATAATGGAAATACATCTACAGTTCTAAAACCGGAACTCTACTAATTTCCTGTTTGTAACTGAACATCCATTATATGCCAGGCACTGTGCTAGACCCAAGGGATGGAAAGATGAGGAAACCTAGCTGCTGCTGTTTAATTGCTTTTTACTATATGAGAGATAAACAAGGAATCTGATAACACACTCTAAGGTGGTAAGTGGTGGCAAGATGTGGGCAGGAAGATTAGGGCCATAGAAGAGGATTCCTCAAGAAAGTCCAGAGAGGATTCCCTGGAAGAGATGACACACGAGCTAAAGTGTAAAGAGGCACAAGAATTATTCAAGTGAGGAGGTAGGTGAAGACATGCCACACAAATTGCAAAGCACTTGTTCTTTCATCTATTCATGAATTCCTCTACTTATTCAATAAACATTTATTGAATACTATCTTATTCTCATTCCAGACTCAACTGTAGACATAGGGATCAGTAATATCTAGCACAGTCAGAGATGTGGTATCACCAAGAGGCCTATCTTTTATTTTGGAGCCCTGGGCACTGAATCCAGGTCTCATTCGTGGTGCTGGGCTGTACTCTGAGCGACACCACCAGGTAACACACATTCTGGTATCATTCTGGTGTCTTGTCTGCGCACTGGGGTGTTACTAGAATCACTTCAGAATGTTCTTGGACTGTAAGAAGTGACAGAGGCGATGGCACGAGAAATATTGGGAAGAGGCACAGCTTCCAAGTGCTTCCTATGCCATCCTGAGCAATTGGAGTATCCCTCATAGATGTTTGGGTACCACCGAGGGGGTAAGCTGCCTTTATTTTATAACAGAATAATTTTATTATGGTTTAGATCCAAATTAGGTCCCACGGTACCAAAGCATCTTGTGTTTGGAATGTGACTGGATTGTGGGCATGATAGCTGATCTGGCGTTAAGAGCAGAGTCTTGGTCAGAGGGCGGATCACCGCGGGCTGACCCCTGAAGGGTTTACGTCCCTCCCCAGGTCCTCCCTTCTCCTCCGCCGCACCAGTAGCAGCTTTCTCTGCCATGTCCTCTTCTTTGGGGCAGGCTGACCCTGGACCGAAACATGAGCTAAGATAAGCTTCTCTTCCTTTAAGTTACTAGTGTTGCATGTTTTGTTGCAACAAGGAAGAAAGTAACTAAGACACATCTTACACTTTTATTATTTATGATCAATTGTTTATGTGCTCTCTTTGGTGCCATATATATAAAACACGGTCAGTTATTTAACTTATCAACTAGATGTCATTTTTAGGTAAGAAGTTATAGATCTAATTCTTTTTTCCTCCCTACTTAAGACAATATCAACCATCTGTCTTTGCTCTAAACAACGATCGACATCTGTAGTTACATATGCGTGTCCACCTCTTCATCAGTTTCTTCCACTTTTAACTTCTTTGCTAATCAGAAAACATCTTTCACCTTTTCCTTCACTAAATAAGTGAACAACTGGTGTGAATTATTCTGGAATTTTGTCCATGCTGAAATAAATATGTTTTATATTTCTGTATTCATTTGTAAACTCATTTATTCATCATTCGTTTTGAGTTCGATCATTAGAAAAAATTAGGCCCCACTGGACAACTGCCAGTTACAGTTCAGAAAGATCCTTTCAAGTTAATCTATATATTTTTAATTGTTCTTCTTAATGGCTGCAAAATATTCTATAATATGATCTATCATTGTTTATTCAACAATTCTGCTATTGGTGGCTTTTATCTTTGTGTCCAGTTTTATGTCATAATGAAAATGCTAAAATAAACAGCCCTGACATATTTATTGGCGCCCTGTTTTAATTTTATGAGCTAGGTTCCAGAAGCAGAATAGCTGGGCTGAAAGGTATGTGAATCAAATTTAATAGATTGTGTTGCTAATTTCTTCTTCAAAGACTCTCATATGTTCACCAGCAAATTAAGAGAAGGTTGGCCTGCCCATATCCCCACCATCAATATGTGTTAATTCTCTGTTTACTTGGTGCCAGCTAAACTACGTAAAAGATTCCATTGATACTATACTGTTCATTTATCTGACCGTTGGTGGTTTGGGGGAATATTTATTGATTGGTTGGGTTTGCTTTTCTGTGATTTTGCTTGTAGTTTCTTAGCCTTTTCATGTGAATTTGTAAGTGGGTCTCTGTGTTAAATATCAGTATTTCATCTGCTACCTGTAACTCAAGTATATATAATTTCACTTATGGTTTCATAAAGCTAATGATTTTATATAACAGCTTTTATAACTTTTAATAGAAATATATTGTTATTTTATTTCCTAATTTCATGATGAAAGTTTTGCTAATTTTGTTTTTGTGTATTCTCTTATATTTTTTTCCAAGTTGCTTTTTCCTTTTTTTTTTTTATGATTCTAGTCCACCACAAATTTTTTACTTATAACCTAAGATAGAATTCCAACTTTCTTTTCTTTTCAGATATATAGCCAGCTGTATAAGCATTTCTGAAATAAAATACTACTATTCTCAGAGATTAAATTTTCCTATGAACCTTGGTTTATGTTTGGATTTTCTAGCAGATTCCATTGCCTTCTATTTCTATATCATTTTCCAAGTTTTAAATCACAGAATGTTTATAATGTGTTTTAATATTTGTTAAGCTAAAATTCTCTGCACTTCTATTGCTTGTGTTGCTGTTGGGTATTTTCAGGCCTTATTCTTTTTTACTGACTTAAGACCCTTAAGTGAAGTTCCAAAATAATGTTAAACCCTAACACCAATAATTATTATAACTGGATTTGAAGTAAATTGGTTTAGTAATTTTGGAGCAAATGCCATTTTTATTTTATTAATTCTTTCTATCTGAGAATACAGCTTGTCATTTCAATTTTTCTAATGTTTGTCAAGTTCCTCAAGCAGATTAGCCTATTTTCTATACCATTTTGTTCAATTTATCCCTAAATAATATATCTTGTTTATTAGGGCTGTTAAGGGAAAGTTTTCACCATTTTATTTTCTCAGTGTTTATTGCTAATATAGAGAAAAGTCACAGTAATATATTTAGTAGGTTTGAGAAACACCAAAACTAAGTTTTAAGTAGAAATCTGGTGATGATGTGCAGAAGGGCTTTAGGGGGACAAGGGTGGAAATAGAGAGGCCAGTCAGAGAGACACTGCTGCAATTCAAGTAGAAGGATATGTGTGCTTGGATTGAGGAATTGTCGACTTGGCAAAGATGGAGAATGGAAACTTTGAGATAAAATTGGTAGAGCTTGGATGTGGTCTTACTATTAGACATATGGGCAGAAAAGAACTAATTTAGATTTTTGGCTAGTTCCTGAAAAAGAAATACAGGATAATAAACAAGTTAAAGACATAAACTTTACTCTTTGCTTAAGTCATGACCTACATTATACAACAGTGTTTCTCAAAGTTTTGGCAATCCTATAACCACTTGTTGGCTGACTAGTGCTATTTAATTATAGGTTACCACATTTTAGTTCAGTCAGTTTAAAATAAATAAAATAATGTTCAAAATGATTATGGCAAAACATGATATTTTATTAAGTATAGTTAGGTATTTCACGTGTATGCTATTGTTTTAAAAGCTTTACCATAATGTATGTGTGGTTCAATGATGGGTACTGTGACTAAGGTTCAAATTCTACAGGTAGCAAGTTTCTCTTAAGTAAAAGAATTCTATTTTTTCAATTACAGATTTTGGAGAAGTGGGAACTACTGTTTACAGCTTTATCTTCTGTGCATATTCATCTTAAACATGAACCCAGAAATCCTAGGCAGTAATTCATGTATTTCACTGAAAGTTATTTTTAGTGCTACATCAGAGATAAAACCAATGAGTAGATCACACTGTGAGCTACAACTTCAAAAGTTTTAATTTGGACAAGAGTGATTGGTTTCCTAATCTGCCCTGGTTGCTTTGGGTGGTAGAAATTATTTTTTTCTTTTAGATGAGAAATAATAAATTCAATAATCTGTTATCAATTTCTATCTCCTATAAATGAAAACAAGTATTAAGAACAAAGTTAAACCCTTCATAAGAAAGCCATTCAGACCATTGTTTGGTTTTCCAAAGAAATCCTGGTAATTTTTTTCTCAACTTAGAAATCATTCTGTTTTTCCTCGCAGTTTTAGGCTGAGACTATTCAGGATGCTGAGCATGTCTTTGAAATGTTCCATTTGGGCAGGCCACTTGGAATCATTCAAACTGTCTTTACTAGTATTGTAAGTATAATAAAGAAATGATTTCAATTTATTTAACTCGGGTACTCAAATCTCTCCCTTGGCAAGCCAGGGGAGTGCTGTGGAGCTGCAGCCTTGGTTTGTTGTTTTTATTCTGCTGTGTGCCACCATGCCTGGCTAAGAAGCACTCTTGGACTTGTAGTCATCCCACAGCATGATGAAAAGATGGCTTCACTCTGGTTGCGATTTCTTCATATTCAGTATGTGGACTATTTCAAAGAAGTCTGCTACCCAATGCTGTGGGCCTGAAACACGTGTAGATATGTAAACTTAGGTTAGGTCAAAGTAAATAAAATGAGAATTTAATCCCTCAGTTTCATTGGCACATTTCAAGTCCTCAGTACCTACCTATGTCTAGGGACATCGTAGTGGACAGAAAATATTTTCTGCATTGCAGGACGTTCTTTCATTCAATGCTGCTACAGACCAATGAAGCAGAAGCATCCTGACCGCTGTCTAGTCTCTGTGCATGAATAATGTTGGGATCAACTTTCCTACACCACGTCTTTGCCTGTGTCATGGTTTTCCTCTTCAGACACAGCCAAGGTCATTTTCTCAAATCCCAAAGTTGCTTTCACAACCTACACAATGCTTCAAAAGATGATCACTGCTGCTACAAAATGGATAAAAGTCTCTGTTCTGGATCCCCATGAGTTCACTGAAAAACAGAACAGAGATCAGTAGGCACAGCTTTCTTTTAGCTGCTCTGTAAATGTGCTCAAATTTGATACCCCAAACAGTGATAATTCAATCCAGCTACAGAGAGAAACCTCTCCTTGCATAGATGTGTACACACACACACACACACATACACACACCCCATTCACCCCTGTACTCAGAGGCTTTAATCTCTCTTTTTTCTTATGTATCACTGACATCCAATAGTATCATTTTCCATTTATTCCTTCTGGCATAATTTTTGTCATTATTTTGATGTTGGTTTTACAATATTTTAAACAATGGATTAAGCATCATTGATGTCAGTACGCTATACAATGTAGTTTTGGATAAAACTGCCTTAGTTTGTGCTCTTATCTTTCTTTAGTGGTAAAATATTATCAGCTTAATGCGGTTCTAAAAAGCATTTTTCAAATTAAATGTTTGGAAAACCTTATAGTTATTTATAAATTAAGAAAGAATCAATGAATTTATGTTGGTATTTATTAAATTTTATTAAAGGCTAATTTACTATGAAGTAAGAGAAAATTGCCCAATGACCAAATGCAAAGCAATTTTTAAATAGTTATGCATCTTAAAATCACCCTTTTCTTGGGCTAATTTTTGAGCAATCATTACACGCAAAGATTTAGTTTCCTACAACACACACGTTCACACTTTGTATTAGAAATGGGTCACAGAGGGGTGTTTTTGGATGTTTCTGTCTCCATTATTGTTTTATGCTTTAATAATTTTTGGAGCTGTTTCCCCATTTTTGTCATCAAGAAATACAACAATTAATATGGTTAAAACAAAAATGCAAATTTGACATACACAGAATATAAATAGTATACACACTGTATAATTTCAATATTTGGTAAAATAATATACAGACACGAGTTGTGAAATTATGTTAGCAATGATAAATTGTACCCTCTTTAAAATGTGCCTTGCTTTTTAAAGAGTAAAAATATTAAGTAAATAGGATTTCTGTAAAAATATCACACTTCAGAATTTTGATATATAGATGTTAAAAATATTTTCCTCAGGATTCACCTGGTATGTGGAGCTCATCTGTTCGACTACAGGACAATGATGATATTATTGGTATGGTCAGGTGGACTATGAATATGTTTTCCAGGAGCAACTTTTAAATTTTCTTTCTTTCTGGTAGTGGGGATTGGATTCAGGGCTTTCTAACTGTGTGACATTGCTATCCTCCTCTGCCCCCCCCATATACACATCTTTTTTAATATTTTGGGACAGGGCATCACTAAGTCACTGAGTTGACAATCTGAGCATGAACTTTAATTCTCCTGTCTCAGCCTCTCAGAGGATTGGGATTGCACACATGCGTCATGAACCTCTGGCTTAATGTTTTAGTGTTTACTCTGAGGAAGTCATATCTAAGACACTGTCTTAGTTATTTTTCTTGTTGCTGAGACAAAATACCCAACAGCACAAGTTGAAAGAGGAAAGGTTTATGGTAGCTCAGACTGTAAAGGTTAGTTGGCTGGGTTCAAGGCAGGGTGGCATGGCAGAGGGGCACAGCAGAGGAGAAACTGCCCATGGCAGGGCAGGCAGGAGGCAGCAAAGCAACAGCAGCATCAAACCTTCCTTTCTGTTTTATTCCATCTAGGCTACAACACTATTGGATAGTGTTACCCACACTCAGGATGGGCTTTCCCACTATCCATACCCAGAACTGTGCTAAGCCAATCAGTGGGATAATTTAGTTATCACGCCCTTGTTCTGTATTCGCACACCCTAAATCTAACCACCTCTGGAAAGTCACACCTATGAGCCCATGACGTTTTTGGGGGACATCTAGAAAAAAGCCATAACAGCATCTAGTTTAAGGAGTCAGTGATACGGACAGTACCAATGTGCAGTAGTGATGGTGGGAATCAAGGACGAAATCTACAACCCTTTTGTCTAGAACTGAGATGCTTTATAACTTGAATCTGAAATGTGCCCCCCAAAGGCCCATGTGTTGAAGATTTATACCCAGTGTGTGGTGCTACTAGGAGAGGTGGATCTTTTAAGAGGCAGAACCCAGTGAAAAGAAGCTAGGTCACTGGGGAGGTTTGGAAGTGACTCTTTACTCTCTCTCTCTCTTTGCTTTCTGGTCACCCTGAAGTACTTTCTGGTCACCATGCCCTCCTGCCATGATGAGCCGCACTATCACAGGCCCAAAGCATCAAGATCAAGTGACCATGGATGAAAACTTCTGAAATTGTGAGCTAAAGTAAGGCTTTCTTCCTTATAAGTTGATTGTGTCAGGTATTTCACCATAGTGATGGAACACTGACTAACACAAGGTGAAGTGTCTTGGAAGTGAGATAAAGTTCACTAAAAGATTTACAAAGGCCAGTAAGGGATGGAGCCTGAGTCTTAGGATCAGAGACTGGTATATGAACACAACTTTCTGCAGGAGAAAGGTCACTTAAGAGGCTGTGTACAAGAGTGGGTTGTCAGAGGACTAAAGAGCTAATTCCTGGAGAAGACTCACTGTCCTTATTGCTGAGGCCTCACAGTGCTCCAGACGAGATGACTGGACATAAACTCCAAGATGCACTCAAGCCATCCACCTGAGGCAGGAGAGTAGGGCGTGGCCAACTGGCTGGGCAAATGGATGTAACCTGTCAGTTGTAGAGATGCAGGACACATGGACCCAAACCCTACATTTGGGACCATTCAGAAAGCGCTACCTTCAATTTTTCTGGTACAAAATCAAGCATTTTTTAGGTAGGAGCGCCTGAATCTGACATCATTCTGGAGAATCGGGGGACAAAATGTGGTGGCCATTAACCTCATGGCCACTGTGCTCTTTGCTTCAGTGGCCTTCTATTTCTCTGTAGAGCATAATTCTTTACCTTTAGTAAGTGCAAAACCTCCCTACCTTTTGTGTTTGTCTTGTCCAAGTCTTTGTTCAGGACACTAAGAACCTGGAAAGACTCTCTAGAAGGAGTCTCCAGCACCCCACCCCCTGGTAATGCATCCACACTCTGACCCACAACTGACACAGGCAAATGAATACAGATCAGTGATTTGTTATTTGCTCATTTTATCTAATTAAAGAAGGTATAATTACAATGCACTCGTGCAAGTAATGATTACAGTGATGCTTTACTTCCTTGGCATTGGTACAGAGGGAAATGTTATATACAAAGGGACTCGCCATGTAACTGTTTCAGGTACAAATTTCTCTAAGAGTACAGATGTCAGATGTCATCTAAAAGCCCTTCTCTAAAGTTCCCTTGACACCTGACATCTCCTAATCTCCTGGAACAGAAAGTACTGCATGTAGTTTTCATCCCCCTAACACTCATTACATGAGTGATTTTGCTGTGTTGTGTAAACTGGTGCCTTTAGAGACTCTGCAGGCAGCGAGGTGTCTTTCCTTCACACTAAATGGCCTCAAGCTCTTCTGTTTCTGTTTTCAAGTTTTCCTACCTCTCCCCCTGTGAATGAGCAGTCTTCGGTTGAGACTATCAGCTTGCCTGCTTCAACTACTATCTTCCAGTCCTGCTTCTTTCCACACCTTTCATTTCCCTACACCATCTCTTCTAAATTAGTTTCTCTAATTTTTATTTTTTTTTTAGGCTGGAAATTAGATATTCATATGAGTACGACGTGCGACTCCTTCAGTTTCCGAGCAATGGTCTGGCTTTTCTGTGAAGTAAAATAGCAGGTCTCAGAGAGAGGTGCCAGGTGAGTCCTATGTCTGTCTCTTCTTCTTTGATATTCTCAGCTTTGTTTTACACAGACTGAGAACACCCAACCCTTGATTTCTGATTAGGTGACATGCCCCTTTATAACAACATAAATATGAATGAAATATCCGCGCTAAGAGAAAAAGTACATAAGCATGTGTTTAAAACATGGTGTCTGCAATTATCGGTTTTCTTGATGTTGTTTCAGTGCATATTTCCTCTTGTTGGAGTCGGATGCATTTTACTTAGGAATGCTTTGTGATGAAAATGTTGTGGTATTAGAACTCTGTTTTCTCCTGCGCTTTTTTCCCCACAATAAACAGTATTTTCTAACATTGAGGAATCATTGCGGCAAGTTGCAAATGGTGTATGGAGTGACAGGTTTCCCTACTACATACAAAGAGAAATAGTGCTGAGCAATGACTGCTGTGATACACTGTTTCTTGTAATATTTAGTTTATCCAAAGCTTTGGGCACCCAGCAGAACCTTCTATGCAGTGAGACAAAACTCAGACCAAAATGCATTTAATGTGCTCATTTCTCTTCTGTTTCTTTTGAATACACTTCCAGATGAGCAATCAGTTTCAGGCCCCGGGGTGCATTGCATGCCGATTACACTAGCTCTGCGCAGAACTAGGATCAGGATTGGATGAGGGGCTGCTTACCCATTCTCCAAAGAAGGGAGGGGTTTGGGGCTTAGCTGAAAGGTAGCGTTCACATGTGTGACACGCTCCTATCAGATGGGTACAAACATAGTACAGATAAACAAACTTCGGGCTTATCTGAAATTTGCTGTAAGTTTTCCATAGTTCCAACTCTTTTCCTCCCATTGATCCATAACAGACCTGTGTGGAACCTCTAATCTTTTCAGTTCAATTTAAGAACAAGTGGGTGGTCACTAATATCTAGTTACCAGTTGCTCGGCTATTCGAACTTTGTGGAAGCAATTCTTCTGAACAGTACTAATAACCCTCAAGCCCATGTGGTCACTAAGGGGAAGGTGCTAGACACTGGACGCCGTGGCCAGGCAGTTGGAGGAAGACTGCGTATATGTGTTGAATCTTGGTCTGGCCCGGGACCCAGGAGCCCTAAGCGAGCCTCTGAATACATCTGAATCCAGATCATCTTCAATCGTCAGCCCTTCTTTCAAACACTCTTCTGTGTTTATTACTAAACTGAAGATGTTCTTAGAAATACTTCCCTCAAATAATAGTTTGAATTTTCAAATATGAGTCCCTCAAAAATTTAATTTTTGCCTAAGTTGTATCCCTGTGGTCTACCTAAACTGCTTGCAGATAAATCATTCTACTTGGGTAAAAGAATAGATTCCGAATTGCAATTAACTTTGAAAAGATGAATAATTTTCCTCCACATAGTAATGTCTCTCATTAAAAACTAAATATTCACAATGTTTGTAAGTATAAATGAGAATTTAAAAATGATTTGTAGAAATAGAAGTATACAAGGCTTTTAAAAATTGAATTTATAACATAACCATACATTCAAAGTATGGGATATTAATTTTCCCCTTTCTTTCATTATTTTTAAATCCTCCGATATTTTCAGTTCACAAGAAGCCAAAATTCAAGTTATGCCTGCTTTTCTATCTCTCTGTTTAATGGGAAGTCTTTAGGCAGTTCTGCAGATTTTCAGGGAAAACTTTGGTTTAATATCTGGGCATCTTAGCTCTGGAATGATTATCTTTCTGGTATCCGCCCGCTCCATAATCAGAATCAGTGAAATTAAATTAAAGTTTAAAGTATCACAGACATCACAGATATATGATTCCTGTTCTTCGGTTCTTGTTGTGACTACTTTTTTCTGATCAAAGACTACTTTTCCTACCTCACTGCCTCTCATTATTTAACTTTGTGTACAATTTTTGTAATTTCTCTTTTGCTTTGAAGTTCAACTTTGATGAATTTTTGCTTTGCTCTGACTGATTACTTACTGAACAGTCACAAGTGAAGACTAAACACTTAGGTCATTCAGTAATTTGTATTTTCTGTGCTTTAATTGATGCAACCAAACATATTGATACAAATATTGGAAAAAAGACATGGAACCCAGACTCAGCTGCAACTTCTTCCACATGGGTCCGGAGGCCTCGGAAGCTGTCTCTGTCCTGAACCAAGCTGATGTGAGGACGAGTGTGACAACGATGCAGGACAGTGGCAGCAAATGTGGAGAACAAGGCCGTGGCAGGCTCTGTTCTGAGTGCTTTCTGTCTGTATGTTGGCTCCTCCAGTGCCCACCGAGACCCTCTGGAAGTCATTACTGTCCTGCTTTTACAAGGGACGAAGCAGAAGCCCACAGAGACTTCAAAAGTTATGCAAGCCATTGTGGATATCAAGTCTGGAGTCAGTTCAGAACCTCGTATCAGCTGATGCTCCTTAAGCTAGCTGTGGAGTGTCTTGAAGCTCCCCTGAAGGATCTATCCACGCAGATGATTAGGGGACAATGTGGACTTCTCTGATAGGAAGACAGAGGAGGGTTTCTATTGTCACCAAAAGCAAACCATCTAGTGCATATTAGACAGCTATGTTTGTTGGAGTCTCTTCTTGGCACTCCCATCCCTCCTCTGTGTTGCCCCAGCCCCACGTAGCTCTCTACTTTGTCCATACCCTGGAACTTCCCTGTCCCCGTGTGAACTTGGGCTTTCTTTCCTCAATCACAGAACATTCAGGTGCCCTTCCTTGCTCCTCGGCCAGCCTACAGAAGAAGCACCCAGGTGCTCAGGTACAACCTGCTTTCCAGAATAAGCATCATGCACTCAGAAAGCAATAATGGGACATGATGAAGAAACATTGTGCCTCTATGTGGCTGCATTGACTTTCTAATTACCATTTAACGGTTCATTAAATTATCTCCTGCTGATGTTACATAATTAATAAACCATTCTTTTATTGTCAAATATTTTGGCCCTTTTTAGTGGTGCTTTGTTTCTTTGTCTAGTTTATATATCACAAAAATAAACATTTTTATTCAGTTGAACTTTGCTTCTGTTGAATTATTTCTTTAAGATAAAATCCCAGAAGAGAGATTACTGGGTCAAAGGATACGTGTATCTTTGTATCGCATTATTTTCCAAAGAGGTTGTGTCACTTAACACAGCTTTTTTTGTATATAAGCGTGTAAAAACCATACCAAAATTTGTTGATATTGTATCTGTATTCTTATTATGTAAAAGGAGGAATATATATCACTACATACTTGTTTTCTATATGTGACTTCTCTAGTGTGAATGTTCTGTCTACACACTTTGATCGCTGCCTATATGGTGACAATTTCCATTTGTGGTTCATTTTCTTTTTAGATTTAAGTACCGTTTGCACACAAAAGACCAGTACGTTTTTGTTTGCTACTTGCAATGCTAATATTTTACACGTCAGTTTTACCATTTTTTATTTTATGGTTACATTTCAAGTATATTTCGTATGTACTTTGAATTGGTCGGTCTTTTGGAATTATTCTCTTATGTGATTGTTCTCTGCTTCAAGGTGAGAGATCCATCTCTTCCAAAGACCAACTAATGATTTTATTTTCTCCTTTAAAATACAATTTTGTGTTTATTTCTTCCAAACACACAGCATATATTTTGGAGTCTGGTATGATATTTGGTGTTAAGTCAAGTTTTCACTTTATAAATTCTCTATATCACTGTTTTGTCAGGGCAAGGTTGGGAGGAGGGAGGAGGTGGGCTCTGATTTCTGGCAGGGATAGACCAGAAAAGAGTGGAGTGGTGAGAGGACAAACACCCAGGAGAAGGCTGGACGGGCAAGAGACAGAGCACCCCCCATCCGACCCTGCTTGGGAAGCACAGGTCTGGCCTCCGAAATTGAGTTGCCACCCTCACTGGGGAACTAAAGTGATGGGTTAAATCGCTTCAGTCTAATTTCAAATAGTAGTACAAAGACCCACCTTTTACTTTTCTATGACCATTTTCTGCCAAAATGTGTAAAGAAAGGAAATTTTATTTAAACCAAGTAATTGAGTGTAATTATATGCTTAAAGAATACCAAGGGAATCTGAAGTTTTTGTAACTAAGGACATTAAAAAAAATCAAAAACTTTATGCAAATTAATAATAAGCTTTATTTCATACAATAAAAGAAACTCTCGGTACATTTTCTGCTGCTTTCCTTAATAACATCTTTGAAACCAAGACTGGCCAAATGTCATTTCCCAACCACTGCGAGCCAGAGAGGAAATGAGGACTTTAGTCCCAAAGTTTGAGAACAGTGGATCTTCTCTGGGTGTAAGAGTAAGTCAGTTTCCGCGTTCTACGTCCAGTACCGGGAATGAAGAGTCACATTCATCAGATGGGGAAGTAGATCCTTTTCCCTCCTTTCTCACCCATTTTTTTTCTGATGCTAGCTCCGTTAGACCTTCTTGCTTGGCTTTCCTTACAGCTAGAATTTCTCTACAAATAAAATATACAGGCAAATGAGTGAGGAAAGCTAAGCTTCTTTAAGAGTTCATATATTTTATACAGCTTTAATCCTTCAACTTTATACACACAAATTAACAGAACACAAATAGGAGCTAAAGCCTGGATCTTTTTCATTAATAGCTTGACTGCTTGAACAGTTCTGTTGTAAAATTGTTCTCCTTTCAATGAATTAGCCAGGTCTGCAACTAAATGGGGCCACAGTAACAGCGCCGCTTGCTTTTCTTTT
>PVJO010018145.1:0-37428 GCA_004026905.1 Hystrix cristata | reverse complement strand
AGCCTACAAATGGTACAATGGTTGTCTATTGCTGAGCAACGAACAACCTCAACATCTAGTAACATAAATCAACAATCACTTATTATCTCTTATGGTTTGGCTGTGTTGGGATTTGAACAAGATATGGAGGAAATGACTTAACTCGTCTCTACAAATATTAGAGATCTCAGCTGGAAGACTCAATGGCTGGGAGTTGGAACCATCTGGTATTGACATTGGCTGAGACCTTAGCCAGACTTGTTGGCTCCAACATCTCCATGTGGCCTCCCCATGTGGCCTGGGACTCTCACAACTGGATGATTGTTTCTCAGAGTGAGAATCCAGAGAGAGAGAGGGAGAGAGCGAGTGAGCGCCAGGTGGAAACTGAAGCCTTTATATGACCTAACCTTGGAAGTCAGTGTCATTTCTACCACATTTCCTTGACCGAGTAAGTCATAATCTGTCACCCAGATTTATAGAGAGGAAACTTAGACTCTACTGTTTGGTGGAACAGTATCAGTTACAGTGCAAGAAGAGGAATGGGAAAAACACAGAGACTGGCTAACACAATCTGCCACAGACAGTAATTAAAGGTAATAAACAACATAACTAAAATAAAGAAAATATAGATGGTCCTCAGCTTTGGACAGTTTACAATTTTTAAACATTACAATGGTGTGAGAGCATAACCATACAACCATTCTCTTTTTCACCTTAAAAAATTACCTTAAAATTACCTAAATTATTCTATACTACTATAAAATAGGCTTTGTGTTGGGTAATTTTGCCAAACTGTATACTAATGTAAATTTTCTGAGCATGTTTAACTTCAGATAGGCTGAGCTAAGACGTTCGATAAGTTGGATGCATTAAATACTTTTAACTTATGATATTTCCAACTTACAATGGAATGACTGGATGTGGCCGCATCATGAGTCAGGGAGCATTTGGATAGAAGAGAAGGAAAAGAGCCTAGGACAGAGATTTGGAGTGATTCTACATGGCAGGATAAAGAAGAAGTGCCTACACACGAGACAGGGAAGAAACACACAAAGAACACAAGGAGAACTGAAGATAATTGCATCACAGAAGACTTTGGAAGAAAGTTCATTCCTTCACTCATGCAGATTTATCAAGCACCCATTGTGCCAGATTGTTCAAGGTTCTGAAATAAAGTAGTGAAGGCCAAATTTCCTAACTTCATAATTATGTTCTCTTCTAAATACTCAGTTCCTTGAGGATAAAAAAGTGTGCTCTGGATCTGGCAATTAGAAAGCCATTAGAAAAGGCCATTAGAAAATTTAGAAAAGGGGCTGAAGCCAGATTGGATGGATCGAAGAATGAGTATGAGGAGCATGCTAGAACTCACGACAGGACATTCTGCCACGTGCCCTTTTATGAGGCCGGGGTCTGCACTGGCCCCTCATGACAGAGTCTGAAGGTGGAAGGGGCTGCAGCCCCAGGGTGACTGGCAAGGAACCTGAATGCATTTTTCCTAGGTTCCCGAAATGTTGTTTTGGAAGGAACTGAGAATATGGTTTGGGGGCATCTCCAGCCTCCAGATCTTAACCAACAGCCATGCTTCCAGAGTGAGGTGACCCCTTCGCTCTCACAGTAGAGCGGCTCCTGCCTCTTTGGTGGCTTACTGATGGCCACCGTTCTGAGCCCCGTTCTGAGCTTACAGCCTGGATTCTGCCCGCATTGTTCTCCTCTCAGTCTATGTAGTTGCCTACCTGTGGCTACCTGGACTCCCTTCTTTCCCTCTACCTAGCCTCCCTTCAGGACTCTTTCTCCGTAAAGTACCCACTCCAGCCCCGAAGGATCCTCTGACCCACAGAAGCCCATCAGCCCTGAAGCTGGCTCTACAAAATGTCTGGATCTATGAGTCCTGGTTCATCTCCTTATAGTACTAGGGACCTTCCTAACGGAGGACCGGGGTTGAGGCGTTTCCTGCACCTTCACAGAGGTATCGTGCAGAGCTTGGCATTGGGCTGAGAAACAGCGGGCCCAGGATTTCCCGCATCTGTTGAATAAATTGCTGCCGAGCTTCCCTGTAGCTGCCCAAGTGTGCCCTTCATTACCTGTCCTGGGACACTGGCAGCAGTAACTGAGTCCAACGTAGAGACGTAAGCTGATTTTTTAGGAATCACGTGTAGAGCGTTTTGGGGAATAAACAGCCAGAGAGGCCTTTTCCACATCAGGAAACTTAGAATTCATTATGGGGATCCCCCACCTCCATAATGTAATATAGATCCGCATCCCCAGAAGCACCCTCCAAATAAATTAGGCAGAATGTGCCAAGCCATGGCCACAGCCCAACAAGTACATGTGGGTATGTGAAGAGTCATAGAAGAACGATTGGCCGAGGCAGGATGGTCCTCTCTGTGGTGGACCTAATATAGTCAACTTGCGCCAGAACGCCCAGCTGGACTGAGTTGGTGTGATGCTGGGCGTACGAGATCCACCTGAGGGTTGTTGCTGATGCAAACATAAGACAGAGTGGGAGCAGTAGCTAGTTGGCGGGCTGTTTCCCAGGAGAAGCTCTGCTGCGGCTGGTTCTTCCGGAGGGGGCTCGGCTGTCTTCCTCGAGGAAGGAGCTCGGGGCCTTGCTGTCGTCGAGGATGGCTGCTGTTGCTTCGGAGGAGCTCTGGTTGTCATCTCTGCTGCGAGCATCGTATCATGGCTCCAGCCATCATGTGCAGACACGGACCTACATGGATAGTGCTGTGGGCTCCAGCCCTCAATTGGATCTTTTAGGTCTCCAGTGCCTAGATGGACATTCAGCACCTCTGTATTTGGCTTCTGGGTGAATATTGTAATCTATAAATGTCCTCCATTAAATCTGCTCTCTTAAAACCATTGGCTCTGAAAATCTAACTAAGACACTCTCTCTGGTAATGCTTTCTCTGAGTGAAATGTTTTAAGCTTGATGGAGGAGCGATAGGAACTTCTCTTGGGAGCACTGTATCATCTTGTGCAAATCCTCTGTGCCTATTTTCCAGTCTTTAAAATAGGAATGAAATCCATCAAGTGTGACCTCCAAATTTGTGAATTTGCTTACTCATTAAGATTTATTTGTAGCTCCCAACTGATATTTGCGGGACTTTTGGGCTCCTTTGCAGACATACACAGAGCAGTGGACACATGGGTGACCCAAACCCATGCTGCCAACTGAGGTCAAACCGAGCACCTTTGCCTGCCTATGTCAGCTCTTGCATGGTTCTGTAAACCAGGGTTCTTCTTGTAGTCGATTTAGGGTCATGGTTTTTGGCATCTGAGGCCTTTTTTTTGAGGAGTGTGAGGAATCCTACAGAGAAGATAAGTACTAGATGGGCTCTGTCCAGGTGTGAGTTATAGCACTGTTGGCTGAGTTTGGTGTCAATGCACAAACCAGAAGTATACATAAAACAAGATTATATGTTGCTCAGTTAGCGAAAATGTGGCATAAGGCTCACAAAGACCTGACACTGTACCGCAGCAAGGAACGAAGTTTTGGGACTTGGTAATTTGAGCTGCACGGTGACTTTATGGAGCATTACTACCGTGCTTTGCCAAGAGTTTGGCTCTGTGAAGAGCCAAAAAGGCACCGTCAAGTGTCCATCCCCACGCCCTTCTCTCCTGCCAGACAGGGTACCGTGATGCTTTGTAACCACCCCGTAGAGCTCTGGCCAGCTGCTTCTGCTCATGTTCTGACTGCTAAGTGTCTGTCATATTCCCCTTATTTCCTGGGGGCTGCTTTGTGTTTCCGCTCTGGAACAACCCCCTAGGCAGGGGCTGCAGTGCCCTACAGCCTGGCAGTGCAAATTGGGCTGTGTGCTGCTTTCTCTGTGTTTGGTTCTCCTTTCCCCTCTGTCCCGGTTGTCTTATATTTCAGTGGTTACTTCCACTTTGATCCTGGGAGAAGGAAAGACGAACACAGACTTGTATAAATTCTGGTTCCCATGCAGGTGACAGACAGGATGTCTCTTAAGTGCCCACCATGGGAGGGGACGCTGTTACCTCCCTGTCCAGCTACTCCAGTCTCCTCTGAGTGGGAACGGAATCAGCAGGAACAAGAGGCAAGGACAGAGGTATTCTCCACACATGGGTCTGATTAGACCCCATTCCTGAGGCTTTCTCGACTTGAACATTCTCTCCCCAGGAAGCCAGACAACCAACTGGAGAAAATCTGCAGACCTGTGCTGAGCCCAGGCTTTAGGAGGCGCCTGGGGTGAGATGGGAGGGTTGTGGGCACTTGATCTATATCAGAGTCCTCCCCACCTCCGGCCTCCTGCCAGCTACCAGTAGCCCCTGGCCAGGATCCTCCAGGAACCCAGAGCCTGCAGATTGTATTACCTTCTGACTTCTATTAGCCCAGCCGGCCAGGGGCAGGATGGGAGAGTTGGGGGTGGGGGGAGTTGTCCGGCAGCCTTTGGGGCTAAGTAGGCACCTTTGGCT
This sequence comes from Hystrix cristata, assembly GCA_004026905.1. NCBI lineage: Eukaryota > Metazoa > Chordata > Mammalia > Rodentia > Hystricidae > Hystrix > Hystrix cristata. Next base: position 33,012 of record PVJO010018145.1, on the reverse strand, counting down.
GCTGGTTTTGGGCTCTTCAGCTTCAACTCCCCTCTGCCCTCGTGTCTCGTGTTCTCTGTGGGAAGGATGTGAATTATGTATATGTAAACTAAAAAAGGTATGAGTTTTTCAGATGTTCCTGGGGAACAGATGTTAACAATAACTCTGTAATAACATACAGGTGAAGTATCCTTTATCCAAAATGCTTGGGACCAGAAGTGTTTAGGATTTCAGCTCTTTTCAGGTTTGGGAATATTTTCATATACAGGATAAAATATCTTAGGGATGGAACCAATGTCTAAAAATGAAATTCAATTGTTTTCATATACGCCTTACACCTATATGTACTATATATGTAATCACACATGGGAAATCTCATGCAATAGTTTTAGTTTACCTGCATTTGGAGCACAACTGGTCACTGGAGATTAAGTATGGAATTTTCCATTTGTATCATGTCAGTGCTTTAAAAATTTGGGGTTTTGGAACATTTTAGATTTTCACATTAAGAATGCTGAACCTATAACAGCAAAACAATGTGCCGGGTGTGTCTTAACACATTTCACTCTCGAAATATCATTATTTTACAGTTGAGGAAAACGAGGCAGAATGTATGACCTGCAGGAAACTGACACTTTCGCATTTGGGTGACAGCGTCCTCATAGTCATAAAAGGCATTAAACAGAACGTGTCTGATTGCCTTTCATCTCCCTCCCTCTGTCTTCTTGTTGGTGTCTTTCCATGGCAAGAAGGAGGAAACAGAAAGAGAAAGGTGATTTTGCCAGGTCCTGGTACATTGGTCTTGGTAACTGCATCGGTACTCTTTTGGAGAAGGGCCAGGTATACATATTTTAGGCTTTATAGTTAATACAGTTTGTAGCAGCTACTCAGGCTGCCTCAGTAGCAAGAAAGCTGCCAGAGACAATCTGTGAGCCAGTCAGTGATGCTGAGCTTCGGTGAAACATCCCCAACTGCCCGGGCTAGTTCGTTTCTGAAGACGTAGATGACCCAGGCTGAGTCCTACCCTCAGAGAGCTCCAGGCTGCTCCTGGCTCTGCGAGAGGCATTGGTATGACTGATGTGGTGCATTTTGCAAATGCCCAATGACTTAAATGCACAGATGTGCGCGTGCATGCACACACACACTCACACACACACACAGTGCTCCCCAGACTTGTATCCATCGTATGAGTCAATGTCTCTCTTGCACATTGCTTGGCATCCACACCTCCAGAGGGAGTAGTATTAAGCTGCCATTCGCTTGGCATTTGTTGTGTTCCTGGCAACAAGCTTGGCTCCTTTTGCATGTTACTTCACTTCCTCCTCCCAGCAATTCTGCCCAGAGGGATTATGGTCCCCGTAGTAGTTTGTTGGAGCTGCCGTGACATCTGGTTAGATGTGGATTTTCCTACTTGTGTCATCTCAGTGCAGTGGAAATCAGTGTTCTCACAATTCACAGCCTGAGGTCAAGGCGTTGGGTGGATTGGTCTCTTCTGAAGCCTCTCTCTGGGACCTGTAGATGCTCTCTTCTTTCCCCATATCTTTATACAGTCGTGTGTGTGTGTGTGTGTGTGTGTGTGTGTGTGTGTGTGTGTACGCTGTGGTCTGAGTGTCTGGGTTCCCTAACAATTCATGTATTGTAGTCCTATTCCCCAAGGGATGGTGTTAGGAGGTGTGGCCTTGGGGAGGTGATTAGGTCAACAGGGCCCTCATGATGAGATTAGAGTCCCCGTAGAAGAGCCCCAAGGAGTTGCCTCCCTCTTTCCCCCATATAAGGATGAAATGAGGAGGTGCCATGCAGGAGGAAGAGGCCCTCACCACATACACTCAATCTAATACCTTGATCTTGGAGTTTTAAGGCTTTGGAGTTATGAGAAATACATGGTTTTTTGTGTATAAACTATCTCGTTTATGGTATTTCGTTATAGCAGCTTGAATCGATTAAAACAATACTGTTTCAATCCCCTTTTCTTATAAGGACATCGTCATATTGGATTAGGACCACTGCATATGACCACACTGTAACTTAATTACCTCTCCAAAGACATTATCTACAAGCAGTGACATTATGAGGTCCTGGAGATTAGGCGCCCAACAAGTGAATTTCTGAGGTTATACGAGTCAACCTACAACAATCTTATTTACAGAAAAGGTGACAGAGACTCTGGGATGCTGAGTAATGTGTTCAAGGTCACATGATAATTGAATACCTTATTCTAAGGCCCATGCTGCTGCATATATTGATAACTTGTTTCTGTTTGCCGATGAGTAACAGTAGTTCGCTGACTACACATATTCCTGTTTTCTTATACATTTTTTTTTTCATTGATTGACATTTGTATTATTTCTGGGCTGTTATGAAAAAACCACCCTGACTATTCCTATATGACTCTTTTTGTGGACACAAAAACTCTAATTTATCTTGGCTAAATATGCATAAGTGTAATTGTTGAGTAATGTGGTAGATGTAATTTTTAACTTTATAAAAGTGCTAAACTGTTTTCCATTGTCTTTATACTATTTCACACTTCCATCAAGAACAGTTTAGAGTTCTGATTGCTCCATATTCTCATCAACATTGGATTGTCCTCCTCTTGGTGAGTCGTAGGATTACTAACATACTCCTTCCCTGAGGAGGCTGACTTCCAGTGTGGCAGAGACAGGCTCCACAGGACCACTCCACAGTGAAATCAGTGGAAATTATGTTTTAAAGGCACCAAACATTTAAAGATTCAGGAAATGAGGCTAAGAGCATCAAACAAGTGAAGAAACATCTAAAGAAAGAGATCTGTGAATTCCCAGCAAGAAAAATGATCACCTACAGCATCTTAACCATTACTTCTTTGTAGAAATTGGCAAACTGATTCTGAAATTCATAGGGATTTGCAAAGGACCCAGAAATAACCACACAATCTTAATAAAGAAAAACAATGTATGCATATATTTTGCAATGGAAAAACTTACTATAAAGCAACAATAAGTAAACATTTTGACACTGGCCCAGAATAGACCTAAAACAAATGAAATAGAAGAGATCAACCCATGAAGTGATATCTTTAAAAATAAGAGTGTAATCTATTCAATGGAGGAAGAATTGTCTTTTCAGTGAATGGCACTGGGGCAACTAACTGGCCACACGTAAAAGAAAGATGGTGGACTCTTACCTCATACCATCTACAAAAATTAACTCCAGATGAATCAAGATATATACATGAGACCTAAAACTGTAAAACTCTCAGGAAAAAAAAAAAAAAACGTAGAACTAAATCTTCGTGACCCATCATTTGGCAGACACTGAGGTAGGACATTAAAGCACCAGCAACAAATGGAAAAGCAGATTTTTAAAAACTACATCAAAATTAAAAACTGTTCTTCACATGACAAAATGGAAAACAACTCATGGGGTTTGTATCCAAAACATACAAAAAATTCTTTTTTTTTTTTAAATGGGGATTTAACCCTGAGCCTTCTCACTGAACTGCACCACAGCCTTTTGTTATTTTGGGACAGGATTTCATGAAGACATTTCCCTTAGCCTCCTGGAGTGCTAAGATTACTGTTTTGAGCCACCACAGTCATCTAAAATATATAAAGAATTCTTATACTCCAGTAGTACAACAAGAAACCTCATTCGAGAATGGGCAAAAGATCTGAATAGCTATTCCTCTAAGGAAGATACATAAATGGCCAATAAACACATGAAAAGTTTCTTGTCATCATCAGTGAAATGTAAATCCAAACCACAATGAGATAGTACTTCATACCCAGTAGGATGTCGTGAGTACCAAAAAGTCAGACAATAACAAGTACTGGTGATGATGTGGAGAAACTGGATTGCTCATATAATGCTGGCAGAAATATAAGATAGAGCAACATTTAAAGGAAGGAAATATATACAGCAATGCAAAAGACAAACTTTTTTTAAGCATTATACTACATGAAAGAAGCCTGGCCCCAGAAGATCATGTATCATATAATTTCATTCATATGAAATGTTCATAATAGAGAAGTCTTAGAAACTGAAAGTAGATTAGTGGTGTAACTTAGGGCTAGATGGTTTGGGGGATAGAAGGTGATATTTAGTGTATGAGTTTCTTTCTGAGAAGATGAAAATATTTAAAAATTAACTGTAACAGTTACACATGTGTATGAATATATGAACAACCATTGAATTACATACTTTAAGTGGGTGGATTGTATGTGAATTATACGGTAATATTGCTGTATAAATAATAATTCTTTGTTGATACGGGGGTGTTTGTGTGTGTTCTGTATTAGCTTTCTTTTGCTGTTGTAACAAATTATCACTTATTGTTCTGAGGGTCATAAGTAAAAAATGGGTTTTGCTAGACTGAAATCAGCGGACTGTGGATGCCCTGGGGAGTATCTGTTGTGTGTCTTTTCCACCTTCAGAAGACCACCTGCCTGGACAATTCCTCCATGTTGGAAGCTCATGTCTCCATTCTTTTCTTTCCTCCTCATATTTCCTCTTTCTGACTCCGACTTCCTTATGAGGACCACTGTGACTGTATTGAGCCCATATGAATTATCCAAGGTCATCTCCCCATCTTGAGAGCCTTAATTTAGTCACATTTGAAAGCTCCCTTTTACCATGTAAAGTAACATGTGCTCTAGAGATTAAGACACGGATGTTTTTGGGCATATTGTTCTTCAGCCTATCACATCATGGATATGTGCATGTGTGTATATGTGTCTAAGTCAAATGTTTCTCCTAACTTGTGGTTTATTTTTTCATTTTCTTATACAACGGTGCCACGGTTCATGATCTTAATTCATTCCACAATCTGGAGAAAATGGCCGTCTTTGTGTTCATGCAGGGAAAATGGCCACAGTCGTGTTTGTCACCCAATCCAGAGGTGGCAAACGGAAGTAAAGTTTTGCTGAGTTCTTCTGTTCGCAAACTGAATTGTTCAGGAACAGAAGTGTTTGTGAACTGAGGTATCACTGTATCTTTGACTAACGAACTTCTTTTTGTAGAACTAGCTAAGCTGATTCTAAAATGTATATGAAAATCCCAAGGACCTAGAATAACTAAAATAATCTTGAAAAGAAGAGCACTCTTTTTTCTTATTTTTATTTTTTTATTTTTTACTAAGAGCATGTATTCGTACATTGTATACATAATGGTCACATTCTTCATGGTTATTTTGTACCTGTACATGATATATCTTGGTTTTCCCCCTCTTCCCCACTCCTCCCTTCTGCTCCCTCCTTCCCTATTTACAGCAGGTTTATTTATATTTTTCCATTTTTTTCCTTTTTCCCTTTCTTTCCCTTTTCCCTTCCTTCTTTTTCCCCTTCTCCCTTTCTAGTTCTCCTCTCTTTTGAATATTATCTTCCTTTTATATACTATTATACCTCTTTGTCCTTATTTACCCTTATGGTTATTCATATCAGACAAACAATTCAATGCGTACTCATGAGTGTCTGATTTATTTCACTTAAGAATATGTTCTCAAGGTACATCCATTTACATACAAATGTCTCTCACTTATCCTTTTTATGGCAGAGTAGTACTCCATTGTGTAGAAAAACCACATCTTCTTTAGCCATTCATTAGTTGTTGGGCATTTAGATTGTTTCCAAGACTTAACTATTACAAACTGTGTTGCTATAAACATGGTTGTGCATATATCACTGTGGTATGGTGATTTTAATTCTTCTGGGAAGATGCCCAGTAGAGGAATAGCTGGATCAAATGGAACCTCTAGTTGTATTTTTTGAGGAATCTCTATACTTATTACCACAGTGGCTGGACCAATCTGCATTGCCATCAACAGTGGAGGAGGGTTCCTTTTTCCCCACAGCCCCACCAGCATTTGTTATTGGTTGATCTTTTCATAATTACTGTTCTTTCTAGAGTGAGATGGAATCTTAATATTGTCTTGATTTGCATCTCTTGAATGACCAGTGATGTCGAACACTTTTTCATGTATTTATTTGTTATTTTTATTTCTTCATCTGAGAAATTTTTATTCACTTCAGATGCCCATTTTTGAATTGGGTCTTTGAATTTGGGAGGTTTGATGTTTTTGAGTTCTCTGTGTATTCTAGATGTCAGACCTTTCTCTGAGGCACAGCTGGCAAAAAATTTTTCCCATTCTGTGGGTTTTCACCCTGCTCTATTAGTGATTTCGTTTGCTGTGCAAAAGCCTTTTAATAGAATATGGTCCCAAGCACTGATTCTTTGTACTGTTTCCCGTGCAGTCAGGGTTCTGTTCATAAATTTGTTTTCTCTCTCTTTGAGAGTTCTCCCTATTTTATTCTCCAGTAGATTTAATGTTTCTGTTTTAATGTTTAGATCTTTGACCCACTTCGATTTTAGGTTAGTACATGGTGAGAGACGTGTATCTAGTTTTAGTTTTTGGCATGTGGCAAGTCAATTTTTCCAATACCATTTGTTAAAGAGACTGACTTTCTTCCAGTGAGGGTGTTTGGCTCCTTTGTCGAAGATGAGGTATTTGAGTGTGTTTGGAGTTGTTTCTGTGTCCTCTAATCTGTTCCATTGATCCCCAGGTCTGTCTTCCTGCCAGTACCATGCTGTTTTTATCGCTGTAGCTTTATAGTATAGTTTCAGGTCAGGGATTGTGATGCCCCCTACCTTGCTCCTGTTGCCCGAGATTGTTTTTGCTATTCTTGGTCTCTTCTGGTTCCAGATGAACTTCATGATTGTCCTTTCTAGTTCTGCGAAGTATGTTAGTGGTATTTTGATTGGAATTGCACTAAATCTGTGTAGTAATTTAGGAAGTGTGGCCATTTTCACTATGTTGGTTCTTCCTACCCAGGAACACAGTATATCTTTCCATTTTCTGGTATCCCTTTCAATTTCCTTTTTTAGAGAATTATAGTTTTCAAAGTAAAGATCTTTTACTTCCTTTGTTAGATAAATTCCTAAGTATTTCACTCTTTTTGATGCAATTGTGAAAGGTATATCTTCTGTTATTTCTTTCTCAGTGAATTTGTTATTTGTATATAGGAATGCTATTAACTTTTGGGTGTTGACTTTGTATCCAGCTATGCAACTGAATTTAGTTATTAAATCTAGAAGTCTTTTGGTGGAATTTTTGGGGTCTTCTATGTAGAGTATCATGTCATCCACAAATAATGATAATTTAAATTCTTCCTTTCCTATCTGTATTCCTTTTATTTCTTTCTCTTGTCTAATTCCTCTGGCTAATGTTTCTAGAACTATATTGAATAATAGTGGTGATAGTGGGCATCCTTGTCTTGTTCCAGATTTTAGAGTGAAAGCTTACACTTTCTGACCATTTAGTATGATGTTGGCTGTTGGTTTGTCACAGATGGCGTTTATCAGATTTAGATATAGACCATCTATTCCTAATTTCTGTAGTGTTTTTATCATGAATGGGTGTTGGGTTTTTTCAAATGCTTTTTCTGCATCTATTGAGATGATCATGTGATTTTTGTCTTTGATTCTGTTGATACAGTGTATTACATGTATTGATTTGCGTATGTTGAACCATCCCTGCATCCCTGGGATGAATCCTACTTGGTCATAGTGTAAAATTTTCTTGATAATTTGTTGCATTCTGTTTGCCAGTATCTTGTTTAGAAATTTTGCATCTATGTTCATTAGGGAAATTGCCCTGTAGTTCTCTTTTTCAGTTGGATCCTTTTCTGGTTTTAGTATCAGGGTAATGCTTCCTTCCAACTCAAATGTCAAGAAAAAGAAGAACAAACCAAACCCAAAGCTCGTACAAGAGAGGAAATTACTAAGATCAGAGCTGAAATTAATGCAATTGAGACTAAGAAAACAATACAAAGAATCAACAAATCAAAGAGTTGGTTCTTTGAATGAATAAATCAAATAGACAAACCCCTAGCCACTCTTATCAAAAAAAAAAAAAAGGGAAAGAAAAGACACAAGTCTATGCAATAAAAAAATGAAAGGGTGAAGTCACAACCGACCCTATGGAAATCCAAAGGATCATCAGGACCTACTTCAAGAAACTATGCTCAAACAAGATGGAAAACACTGAAGAAATGGACAGATTCTTAGAAACATATAAACTACCAAAACTGAATCAAGAAGAGATAAAAATACTAAATAACCCAATATCAGCCATTGAAATTGAAGAGGTAATTAAAAACCTACCAACAAAGAAAAGCCCAAGTCCTGATGGTTTCACATCTGAATTCTACAAAAAAATTCAGAGATGATCTAATACCACTACTCCTCGAGCTCTTTAATGAAATTGAAAAGGAAGCAGTACTTCCAAAATCATTCCTGGAAAAGCACTCTTTTTTATGCATTGCTGAATTTTATTTGCTAATGCAGTGTTGTATTAGGGATTTTTCATCAATACTTATGAAAGCTATTGGTCTATAGCAGTGATAGTGAACGTTTTAGAGCTTTCACTGATACAAGGAGCCTGCTGTGGCACGTGAGTCGTGCATTCACCACCACTGGCCTATAATTTTCTTATAACGCCTTTACTTTTGATATTAGTTTATCTAAGGGCTTTATATGTCCCTCTCTACCTTTATATGATATTAGTTTATATGTTGGGAAAATATGTCCCTCGCTACCATTTTATGAAGGAGTTTATGTAAGACTGACATTATTTATTTCTTAAGTGTTTTATGGTGTTTGCTAGTGAAGCTACCCAGGACTGGAAATTTTTTTGGGGAAAATTTTCATTATAAATATGAGTTCCTCAATAGAGATAAAACTACTAAAAATTTTCTATTCCTTCTTGTATCCACTCTGTGTGTGTGTGTGTGTGTGTGTGTGTGTGTGTGTGTGTGTGTGTAGAGAGAAGAGAGAGAGACAGAGGGAGAGAGGGAGAGAAGGAGGAAGAGAGAGAGGGAGAGAACTGGTGAAGGAATTCAGTGCTTTAGGGTTAAGCACATGCTCTACTACTGAGCTATGCCTCCAGCTGCACTGTTGTCATTTGTGTCTTTCAAAGAATTTTGTTTGATTCGTCTACATTGCCCTGGTCCCCTTCTTTCCTCTGCCTTCATCATTGGAAAGGAGAAGATTCAGTAGCTTCAGTGCAGAGTTGGTGTTTTCAAGATATGTTTTCTTTTTCTCTCTTTTTTCCTTGATTACCATAGTAATACCGGCTCATTAGAGACAATTTTAAAAATACAAGCCTGAAGAAGAAAGTAAACATCAACAAATTACTAGCACAGTGCTCTAATTTTGTTCTGATAATTTGTTTATGACAAAATAATAATTGTTAAATGTGCATAGAGTGAAATGGACTTTTTAGGGTATAGACCTTTGAGACAGCGGGAGTGCCAGGGAGTTCTAAGAGAACTGCCCTGCCAAAGTGAGTGCTTTGCTGTCTGTGTGGGACCTGGGATCAGATAAAGTACTGTTCCTAGAAGGAGATGTGTCAGATGTGGATCACTGTGACAAAATACCTGAGAAAAGCAACTTAGAGAAATAAAGTTTTATTCTGGCTAGTAGTTTCAAAAATTTCAGTCCATGGCAACTGGCTGCATTGCTGTGGGCCTGAGGTGAGGCCAGACATCATGGCGGAAGGGCACAGTAGAGAGAGTGGCTCACCTCATGGTGGCTAGGAAGCAGAGTGAAAGAGCCAGAGAAGAGGCTGGGACAAGAGACGGTCCCCCAGGGCACACCCCATGACCATACCCTTCAACTAGTCCTGTTTCCTAACAGCTCTTTAGTCTACAAAGTCATCAATGGATCGATCTGTTGATGAGGTTAGAGCCCACACAACCCAGTCATGGCTCTTGGCCCACTTCTGAACACTGCTGCACTCAATATGTGAGTCTTCAAGGGACACATCGTATTTAACCTTAAACCACAATAGGATGTAAGGAGATGGCGCCATCTTCCTTGAGGAAGGGGCCAGAGCATTTTGGCGGCAGTAACCAATGTAGGCTAAGGGCAGTTTAGTGTTAGAGCTTGATGTGGGGTTTAAATAAATGAAGAATTATTTTGGTTCCACCCACAGAGGAGGTAATTAAGTAGCTCCATTCTGAGTGGTAGTTCAGAGAAAGTCTTGTGTCTTTGGTTGGAATTTATGGCTCTTCTCCCATTAGAGTCCATCATGATGGGTAGAGGAGGCCCTAGACTATATTGGTCTCTCTCTCTCTTTCTCTCTCTCTCTCCTTCTCTCTCTTCCTTAGTGTCAGTGCTGGAACTTGAACCTAGGAGTACTGAACTGCATACCAAGCCCCATTTTAGTTTCCGTTTTAATTTTGAGACGGGGTATTGCAAAGTTGCCAAGGCCGACCTAAAACAAATAATCCTCCTGCCTCAACCTCCAGGGTATTTGGCATTGAAAGAATATGCCCAGCCTGAGCCTTTCTTTGAATCAGTAAAATGGCTCCCCTCTGATACGGGGTCTCAGTAAAGGCAACCTAGGTGTTATTTTTGGATCTTAAGTGTCTCCCGTGTGTTTAAGGCTTGGTTTCCAGCCTCTGGTGCTACTGGGCAATGGTAAAACCTGTCGGAAGTGGGACCTAGTGGGAAGGAGCTAGGTTACTGTTCCCTGGTCACCGTGAGATGAGCCACCTCGTCTGCCACGTGTTCCTGCCACCCTGAGGTACTGGCTTCCCAGAAGCCCCAAAGCAGCTGGGCCAACCAGGGACTAAAACCTCTGAAAACGTGAGCCAAAATAAACCTTTCCTCTTTTGAGTTGATTATCTCAGGTATTTTGTCACTGAGGGTGCCTAACACGTGGGAGCCTCCTCCTAGCGCACTCCTGAGGGCTGGAGAGATCCTGGAATGACAAGAGTCTTGGGGCCCTGCCTGATAGCATCTTTCCTGTTCTAAACTCATCCACGAAGCACCGAAGGACCAGAGCTGAAGTGATATCTGGCCCTCGTGTGTCCTTCAGTCCGGATCTGCTGCGGAGGCAGAACTAACCAAGATGTTAGCACTCCATCTTTCCCTATCAGCTTGTCTCTCCTTTGCCTCTCTTCATCCAAAGGCCTCTTCCAAAGGCTGAGAGCTTCTGCTGCTATGAAAACAGCCTCTTCTTTCATCAAGAGAAAGATCTCGTAGACCTGTTCTGAGGTTTTTACTTTGGGGTAAGAGCTTGCTCTCAGTACCAAGACGCTGGTCGGGGCTGCGGGAAAGCAGATGCCATCCTGCAGAGCCTTGGGGACAGCATGAGCTGTAGGAAGGAGGCTGTACGGGGAGGTTTCTAGCAACACCCCCAAATGCCAGGCACCTGTCCCCAGAACCCGAGTGACTGTGTGCCTGAGGAGAGTTCGGACAGGTATTGCAGCCGCTTCACGGAAGGATGGTGCATGTTGAAATGTGAGCTAACGTGGTCTGAGCAGTCATAACTTGGGCTTCAGTGTAAGGGTACCCTTCCTCTGGTGTCCACAGGTCCCTCAGGAATCGTAAGTAGAGCTCTTCTCTAATATGGTTAGTTTCCTAAGCAGCCTCATATATTTTGTGCAGTTAGAACACTATCCAGAGAAGGGGTCCTGCAGCTTCACCGACCTGTCAAAGTGGTCTTTGGCCCCAAAAACTTCAAAAGGCTGAGAACACAGTGTGTCTCTCAGTGACTGCCTCCCCTGTCTCTCTTTTCTATCTCCTTCCTCCGTTTCCATAGCTGGGCAATTGCAAGACAAAATAACTTCAATACTAATGCCCCTTCCCAGCATAATTGTGATATGTTCATTAAAACACTGACATCTCTATCAGGAGCAGATAGGAAATGACAAAGGAGGTGAACTCACTGTCACTTTCTAGTGAGGAAGGAAGTCCATCCTGCCACTTCCTTGTATCTTGATTCTCTCCGGGAGGGGCTTGAGGCAAGCAGGGACATTTTGACATGTGCAGGCCTGTGTCTTAGGCACTCAAGAGCAGGCCAGAAGCAGGGAGCGTCCTGGGTGCACACTCAGCCCTCACTCAGCTGTGAAGTCAGCGTTAGCATCTGGCTGTAGTCCAGAAAGCTCATTCATCACCTTCAGAGTGTATCTCAGAATCTAATAATAATTTAAGTGAATATTTTGGTCAAACTTAAAAAGCTTGGCATGTTCTGCCCTATAATCCTTGTCAGAAAAGGTAAGCTGCTTAATAAGTCTCGGTGGTAACAGACAGAATCAAGCAAGAGGAAGAAAGTTTACTTAATAGTTACTTGAGTTAGTCTTCAAAACGTTTTCCTGGAGAGAACTTGGGCAATTTGTTTTCCCATGAACACTGATAAGGCTCTGGTACTCTGGTACTTAGGAAGTATTGGGGTCACAGTGGGAAGTCTCCAGTTTCCAACTCTTTATACAGTTTGGCATTTTGAACACTGGTCACAAAAAACATGGTATTCCCAGATGTTTTCAGACATCGCTATACATAAAAATTCCACTTGGGTCCTAGACTATATATTAGTCCTAGAGCAGACACCATTGGTTGCCCCAATATTCATTTTCCTCATTTTTTTAAGGAAAGAACCGCCAACCTGGGTGTGGTGGTACATGCCTATAATGCCAGCTACTCAGGAGGCTGAGGCAGGAGAATTAAAGTTCTAGGCCAGCCTGAGCAACTTAGGGAAACCTTATCTCAAAATAAAATAAAATCAACAAGATATAGCTGAGCACAGGACTACTAGGCTAAAGACCATTTTTCTCAGCCTCTTTTGCAGCTGTATGGATCTGTGACTAAGTTTTGGCCAATGTGATATAAGCAGAAGTGGTTCTTCTAGGTCCTTCTATGTCCTTCCTTTAGGAAATGGATGTGACCACTATGACCTTTCTCCCCTTAGTGTCTGGAAGGTGGAAGTTATGGTAGGAGCTGGAGCAGCCATCTTAGACTAGGAGCAGCCATCTTAGATTAGCACATGCTGAGAATGGCAGAGTAACCAGGCAGAAGAAACCTGGAGTCCAACACCAAAGAGCCACCACACCAGCCCTGACTTTTGTGTAAGAGAAATCCGCTTCACTAGAGACACTATTGTTCCAACCTTGAATACAGTGGCTCCATCTATATTCTAGCCATCTTGGCCTGGACACAGTTCTTTCTATCGCTAGTTACTTGTACCTCTCCGAGGCTCCATTTCTTCTGGCTGGCCAGCGTCTGCCATTGCTATCATGACCCATTGCCAAAGCTCCCTCAGTTACTTGCCCTTACTACTCATATCTCATTTTGCCATCCCATTGTCTCTTCCCCCATACTTTCACTTCTCTACCCTGACCTGCCTGTAGTAGGCCATGTGTGACCTCCAGGCTCTGAAAATAATCCATGAAAATAAAATAACGACAAGTTGACAATATTTATTTAGCACTTATCATGTGCCTGTTTCTGCTCTAATGTCTAATTACATCTCATATTAACTCTTCAGTACCCTTTGAAGTATGTAGCTGTAGCCGTCTGTGTTGGGGATGAGGAATCTGAGACACAGAATGGAGGGATTCTCTGCCTGCTTCTTCTGACAGGGAGCAAGAAATCCTTCACAGAGGTACATCAGAACCAGGAGTCTTTGAGGTCACAGAAGAGAATGAAGACCGTGCTGTCTAGGTCCACGGAGGTCCCAGGGAGGCTGCAGGCTCTTTCTTGGTGGCTTCAGAAGGCCTCCAGAGTATGGCAGCCTCTTCTTGCCCCAAGTCACTCACCAAGAGGGACGAAGGGTGAGACCCAGGAGAGGCCAGCTGGGGCAACAAGCTGAAGAGCTCCCCAGACAGACTTTCTGTGCATGTGATTCCATTTATTCTCTATCTTTTTACCAGGATCTCTGAAGCTTCTCCTCGCCAGCCCCTGCTTGCTCACTGACCAGACCACATGCTCATTTCCCAGGCCCCATTCAGTCCTTGGCCAGCATCCTTGAGCGGGTCTTCCTTCAGCAGGGAAGTGCTGCCACGCACCCCTAATCCAGGTGGCCAGGCATGGCTCCAGGTGGGACCCGAACTGAGTGGTGAAGGGAAGCTGAGCTGTGGGGCTCACACAGGGCCCTGCTCTGTCCTCTGCACCTGGTCTCTGAACACACGTAATTACATGGCTGTTTAAAAGGTGCCCTCCCCAGTGGCGCCCTCAGAATCCTCCAATTCCCACCCTCTCTGTTTTTATCTATTTTCTTTTTCATTGTCAAGCTTCGTGTCTCACTTAACACATTACTGCAGAGAGCAGCTCACCAAGCCAGGCCCCCGGGGAGCCCTATGAGGAGCCCCTCAGCCTGAAACAACTGCATCCCCCACCCTGCACTTGACTGGCTGAAAGATATTCCATATGCCCACAAAAGCAGTCAGCTTGAAGTAGGAGAAGTCTATTTAACATGAAACATTCTCTCATTGTGATAGTTAAATTTGGCTGTGTCGAGTTGATTGGCTTGTTAGCCTCTCAGGGAAATGGTGGAGCACACTTCTAGGAATGTCTGGGTGGGTCTTGGGGGTGTGACTGTGGGTACTATATCTGGTCCCTTGACCCTTTCTCTTGATGCTGTTCCCCTGCTCTGCTTCCCAGCCACCATAAACTAAGAAGCTTTGCTCCACCACACCGTCCACCATGATGTTCCTGCTTCAGAGACAGTGACCATGAATTGAACTCCCTTAAAACGTAAGCCAAATTAAACCTTCCTCCTTTACATTGTGAGTGTCAGGTACTGTGTTCAGCAACAGGAAAGCTGACTGTTACATTCCTCCTTCTTTTTCCCACCTAAATGTCTACCTCATCCTTGCCCCATTCTTTCAGCAGCAAGGTTGGTGTGTGACAGCCTGTTAACCGAGCTGTAATTCCTCTTCCCGTTAAAGTGGGTGGTTATTTGTTCATTGGAGTGTTTAATGATTGTATACTAGGGATGCCACAGATACTAGTTCTTCCTTCCTTAAACCGGCATCTGGAGAAACAATTTTTCAAAGCTGAGAGTGTAGCTCAGTGCTACAGCACTTGCCCAATGTGTAAAGCCCTGGGTTTGATCCCCAGCACCAATAAAACAAATAAACAATAAGAAAATTTAAAATTGACAAAAAAAAAACTGGCATCTTCTCTGTGTGTTAGCTGTATTGCTTGTGGCCGATGACCAGTCAGCTTCTCTTCCAGGTATGGATTCCTACACGATTTAGAGGCTGGGAGACTAAACTCTGTTCCTCAGCCTTTTTTACCGAGAGGGCTCTTGAGGAAAATTAATTCTGCCAACCAGAAGCACTGATGCAAGGCCCTCTTCCTGTGGCGTTGGCTACTGAGCTCCACGGATGACCCCAGCATCCCTGCGTGTGCTACCTCAGGGCCCAGCCCAGCGCTGCCCCTGGGTCAGCAGCAAACATGTCTGGGTGTTTCTAAAGCGCCTTCTAGTTCTGTTGCAGTCTTATAGATGTCAAAAGGCAGTGACCATGGTGGTGACAGATTCCCAGCCCCTCAATCCCTGTCCGGCCAGGTCCAGGGTGTCATCTCGGGTGTCAACCTAGGAGATACCGGCTACATCTGCTGCTTTGGTCCTAGCAATTTTGCAGGCACGTAATTTCCCATATTAAATAATATTTGGTTAAAATGAGTGTAATCATTTCTATATCCTGCAACTGAACTCTTGAATTAAGGGGATTTGGAAGAAGAAAGACCTGTCAGCCATAGAGAAAATGCTAGCATTTGATTGTGGAAAGGGAGCATCCATGATACTGTTCTTGCCAAAATGTCCATGAAAAGCTAGAATGGTATTTTTATGCCAGTATTTATTTTAACTGGTCAAGAGGCTTGGAATTAAAGATTGCCCTAAAAGGTTTTTCATTCATTCATTCATTCATTCATTCATTCAATAAAACTTTAATCTGAATGAGTGACTATTTATCAGTCACTGGGGTCAAATGAACAATAAACTATAATGCTTGCCCTCCGGGTGCTTGGGGCAAACATCCAAAGTAAAAATTAAAGGTAGCTTGGAAAAGAGATTTTAATCGAAGTTTGGGAATAAGACCAAGTTTAAATTGTGGCTGATGACAGTTAAAATTACCCAATTCTGTGTACTTTGTTCCCCTCAAATCCTCTTTGGAATGGACATGTGTCAGTAGCCACAAATCTTTTCCCAGGTGTTTTCCTGAAAAGCTTGCTTTATAAGCATCTTATCCACATGCAGTGTTGGTATTCATATGTTTTAGCAAAAATTGTATGTTTCATGGTTCAAATGTCTAGAAATTTATCATTCCAAAGCAGATCTGAGGTGCAACATACACACTATAGTTTGCAACGTGGTATCAAGGCATCTACCACAAGCCAGATGCAGAGCGTTCCAATTCTGGGCAAAACAGCATCCTGAACACTGAACTTGTAAAATTAGACTTTTCAAGAAGCAATGACAGCTGAGGATTTAGCTCAGTGGTTAGAGTGCTTGCCTTGCAAACACAAGGCCCTGAGTTCAATTCCCAGCTCCCCATCCCTCAAAAAAAGAAGCAATGACAGAGTGTCGGTGGCTGTTGCTGTGTCTATGTACAAATATTTTTATAATATTGAATAATTCAGTTGACTGCTTATTAACATGAACCAAACAGAACTCTTCTTCATTTTCTTCCCCAAACCTTTGTTTGCCTGAAACTGGGGACCTTTTCTATTCTACTAAATGCTAAATCTCCAGCAGTGAAAATGGCCCTAGCATGTAGCTGGGCTCAATGCATATTTTCTGAAGGGTGAATATATTTTTAAAAAGGATCCTTCTGGCTAGTAGGTAATGGCCAGTGTGTAGGGTGCAGGATGTCAACAAAGGTGGTTGTGGTAATCCAGGTGAGATACAGGAGCGGCTTAGGTTAAGGTCATCAGTGTAGGTGATAGGAATCTGCCTTAATTGATTGGCTGTAGCAAGAGAGAAAGGAGTCATGAAGGATTCTGAAACCTGTGAGCAGAGTACCCGGATGCATCCTGGACTGCTCACGGGAGCTCTAAGCTCAGGGCCCGCCCGGGCATAGCCTGGGCAGGTGGGTGCATGGCCTGCTCAGAGAAGGGCGAGAAGGCTGGTGAGGGGCACAGGCCGACTCTGAGGTCACAGAGTGCTGGCAGCCGACCAGGGATCTTGCCAGGCAGCCCAGGTGAGGACTTGGGATGCTGTTCGGAGTGATGGGAAGCTCTTGGAGGCTCTTGCAGTGTTCTAACATGATCGCGTTCAGATTTGAAAACAATCACACAGGCTGCCTGTGTGGAAAATCCACACCGAAAGCGAGAAGCAGAGACTGGGAGGTGGGCTAGGGCTGCAGAGCTAGTAAGGTGGAGGGGAGAGGCCAAGGCAAACATCTGGTCCCATCTTCCTGCCTAGTATGCCAGCCCAGGCAGGAGGTCTCATCTTATGCAGGTCTCACTTCTTCAGGGGTTTTCCCTGGTGTCCTGCCTGCTATCCCCTCCTTTCTCACCCCCTTTCCCTTGTGTTGTTTGTCGTGTATATGTCACCCACTCTTCTGCTGTTGCTTCTTCTCCTTTTCCCAGTACTGGGGATTGAATGCAGGGTCTTGTGCATGGCAGGCAAGTGCTTTAGCACTGAGCTACATGCTCAGCCTTTTTTGCTTTTTATTTTGACACAGGGTCAAAGTAAGGGGCAACTTGGGGGTTGGGAACTTATCTCAATGGTAGAGCGCTTGCCTAGCAAGCACAAGGCCCTGAGTTTGCTCCCCAGCACTGCCCCCTCCCGCCCTTGCAAAAATGGAACTTGTTAAGTTCCCCGGGCTGCCCTCAAACTTGCAACCCTCCTGTCTCAGAGTAGCTAAAACTACAGAGGGCTGTTCTTCTATTTTATCATCTATCTCTCCAACTAGAGGGAGATGGTTTTATTTTGCTGAGTGCTGCCCTTAGGCCAAGTCTGCAAACATATCGGCAATAGGTATTTGAAAAGCTTGGTAGGTGCTGGGAAAGTTTCCTTCATACGAGACAGAAATTGTATATGCAAATATATAGCATAACAAGATTAAAGGACCGGGGAAATAACCACACTACTTTGGGGAACTTTCTGCCCTTGGGAATTTTCCACTGCCACACAGTCAACTTTGATGGGAATACCAGTAGGATGATGCTTATGTATGCAAGTAATCTCTTGCATCTAGACACAGGTCTAAATGGAAAAAAATATGTACTTTAAATAACCTATGAGTGATTCATTTAAAAATAGCACATATTCACACATATGGATCTTTACACAATTGCATGTATCAAGCAAATACATGCCCTTTTATTATTTTCAAATGCAGTCTCCCTCCCCCCATTTTCTTATTATCAGCCCCGGCCCCATTTTCTACTCACCTTAATGCCATTAATACAGAGTATATTTTTCCATATTTTTCTCCTTGCACTTATAATCCTATGTGGAATACATATCCATAAACCCTCCAGTGGAGTGCTACTCATTATTTTACAAACCCGGGATCATTTATACATCTTTTCTCATTCAGCACCTCATAGAAAGACACCTCAAGCTGTCTGGTGTAGCTGATTTTTCCTGTTCATTTGTTATGTGCCATTCCACTGTGTGGATGTGTAGTGCTGTGTTCAGTTCTTCCTCTGAAAAGGCCATCCCTGTTTCCTGGCTTTTGCTCCTTCGAATTATGGCATAATGCCTATCCTTGGAATGTACCATTTCTAAGCAGAAGGTGGAGTTGTATATTCTTTAATTCAATCTCCCGGTTTTACAGTTAAGACAAATGAGGATTAGAAAGTTAAAGGAAGGTGCCAAAGGTCACACAACTATTTGCCTGGTGCTTTATAAAAATTTGAATAGCCATCGTTAGTATGATCATCTGAAGCACGGCAAGTGTTACCATGTCGACTTTAAAGCTGGAGAAACTAGAGCCAAAGTGCCTACTAATTGCTTTGATGTTATGGCCAGTGCGGACCCAAGCTAGAACTTCAAGGGAGGACTTTTGATTCTTGATTCTCAGTAGCTTCTTCTAGTTCTAGACTTATTGGCATCACTAACACAAAACTTCCCTTTTGTTAATACATGATAGACATTAACTATATGCTCTGCTTGAAAAAAAAACTTATTAAAAGTATGACACAATTTGAATTTGCCCATAATTCACAACACACTTTCCTTACCTATCATGGTTGAAGTTGTTGAAAACAAAACAAAACAAAACAAAATTTAAAAGTCTTTGAAATCAAATGGATTTAACTTTGAGTGTCGGCTCTGCCACCAACTGTGACCTTCACCAGATTGCTCTGCACCTCTACCACCCAGTTTCCTCATCTATAAACCAGGGATACAACTGCGCCACCTCCCCAGGCACTGTCAGGATTACACGCACAGGCCCAGAGCAGACAGCACTGCACGGGGGACACAGCGCGTGATCAATGAGTATTAGCTGCCCTTGTGGCGTTTGTGATTCTTGGTCACACTCAGCTGAACGGGTCGACAGCTTGCCTCCTTCGCTGCTCTTTGTGGCGGACAGGGAAAGCCTTTCTTAGCTACACGTCCAGGGCAGCAAGATGTCTTTGCTGGTTACCTGGTTGTTTCTACGTAGACATAGATTTAGAAGGGGGAAGGCCTTGAAAGAGTTTGTTTTGTTTTGTTTTTCTGCATCAGGTGTTGGCATAAAGTGGAGGGGAATCTGTCCTATGAAGGGCAGAGCAGGAACATCGCGCCCCTCCAAGTGTGCCTGTCTGTGTGAGACTTGGAGAGTGCAGACATTTTTCAGCAACAGAGCGCGACTGTCAATGGATGTGTTACAGCTATTTTAGTACCTTCTCCCCTCCTGTAGAAAAGCCATTTTCAAGCCAGTTGCTCGCAATGCATCAAGTGATGAAATACAGATAACAAATTGTGCATTTGTTTGGCTTCACGCTTATTACACCCCCAGTTCTGGAGAGCATTGCACTTAGCCCCTTAATAATCCTTCTCCTGAGATCAATTACCAGGATTTATCTGGTTCCTCAAGCATAAAAGTGTTTTATTGTTTTTACTTTTGCTCCAAGTGGAGTGTGAGGGGCAGGCCAGGTTTAAAGCAACTGTCCCAGGCAAGTGTGTGGAGCTAGCATCGCTGACACTCAGGGCTTGGGAACAGGAGAGGAGGGGACGTTGGAAGGAGCGACTCGGTCCAGATGTTCTCGGTGCCGGCTATTCGCACAGAGAATTCAGGCCTGCAGGTGCCTGCAAGGTGGGTGCTGCTCGCAGAGACTGGCCGGAGAGCAGGGCTGAGCTGCTGCTGCAGACTGCATCGTTTTCCTCTAGAGTTTCACTGTAATCCAAACCAGTTGAGCGTTTGAGAAGAAGTAGGCACCATGAAAAGGGGTAATGGAATTAGCTTTCATGTTTTTCCAGGACTCTAAACCATATTTCCTGTCACAACTGTACATTATTAATACAAGGCATCTGTTAGCACAGAACTGCCTGAAAATGTGCACCCCAAACCTCACATCTGGTCCCCATCATTTATTTCTGACATTTGTAGTGGGGGGAAGGGGATGGGAAAAGAAGAGGGAATTAAACCAAGATGTTGCTTTTAACCCATCAGAAGCTCCTAGTTGGAACAGAGAGCTGGAGTTCTTGACGCGGTTTCTGTATTAGGTAATATAATTATATTAATTTAGCAGCAAATAGCATGACTCTGGGCCTGGTGGGTGTGGGTCCCCGCATGCTTTTATCCTGCCTTCTCCAGCGGCGGTAATTAGCTTCCTCTCGCGCAGGGATTAGCAGGACCACCCCCAGTGGTGGGGGTTGGGGGGCTCTCGAGCTGTCAGGTGTCATTCGGCTTACCGGAGCCCCCTCCTCCTCCCCGCCCCTGCAATTAATTCCTTCTGCAGCTCTGCCAGCCCCTCACCCGCACCAAGACAAAGACGCTGGTTCCCAAGGTGTCTGTGGCCCAGCCCGGGTCCCTCCAGCAGGAATCCACTTTCCACGATCAGATTTCAGCTCCACTAACCACAGGGGAAGAAAGAAAGAATGTACTTCCTTGGCCGCGGTGGGAGGGGACACCAAGAGGCTCCTGCCCGGGCCTGGCTCTGCCAGGGCATAGGTGTCCGAGGAAGGGGTGCCCTGACCCTCGGGGACCGGCCACTCGCCCTCCTGCGGCTCATGCCAGTGACTCCCAGCAGTGCCCTGAGGTCCTGCCTTCCGAGGCCAGCCATCCTAGGTGCCTACAAGTGTCAACATCTGGTTGCCTTCACCAGACACTTGCCGACAAGGGCCTCACTTCTTCGAGCAACAATCCTCCACTCTAAACTCACCAACTTAGAAACTCGGGCTTCCTGTGTGTTTCCTTATTAGACCTTGAAAGACCATCATGCTGTTTCCAGATTGAGGGAACTGGAAAGCAGGAAGGTTTTACGCTTTGGTCAAGGTCATACAGCTCGAGTTCACTGAGCGTCTGGGAATAGAGGAGACAAGTCTATGGAGCAAAGCCCAGTGCTTTCTGCAGCTATGAAATGAAAAAAATAATAGTAATAAGCTTGGCTGGAGTGGGGGTATCCAGGCCCTGCCTGGACAGCCCTGGGAGGCTCAGCCTGGGGTTCAGATTTTCCTGGAGCTGATCCATCCGCGGTTGGGCCACATGCTAGTAATAAAGGATGGAGCCTTGTGCTCTCTCAGCTGCTCCCCCCTTCCTGGCTCCCTTCCCCAGCCTTGACTTCCTTTCAGATTCCCTACTGACTTCTGGGTGTCCACCATGGGCCCTGCTGGAAAAATTTCAGCTCCATCTCAGAATAAAAGGAATGAAAAGCTGGGGAAAGGAGCCAAAGAGGAAAGCCACAAACACACATCTGGCCGAGGCAGACAGAGCAGCTCCAGGAGTCTGCAGAGATGGACCGTGACGGTGGCTTGCAGATGTTGCGAGGCCAGAGGCTGCAGCACCCTCTCTCATCCCACTTCTGAGAGACGAGAGCAGCCAGGAGAGAACACACATTTTCCCTCCACACTTTCCTCCCTGCCACTACCCGAGGCCTTCAAGTTTCTGCAGACAATGTGGAAGAGCAAGAGCTGCGGACTCAGATAGGCGAGGCAGGAATGCTCGTCATGCAGCCCGTCGGCTGGGCCCTGAGCAAGTGACTTAGCTGTCCTCTACCTGTCAGGTGGGGACAACAAAGGGCTGTCAGGAAGACTCACAGTGTGGATAAGGCACTTAGCACTATTCTCATACATCGGGCCATGTCACAGCTTTTGTGGGTCCACGCATTTTTGCCTTTGTGGCCGTAAGTCCTTTTATCGAAAAAACCCAAAATAGGTGTGTTTTAAGTGGGCATGGTGGCACATGCACTGTGGGAGACTGAGTCAGGAGGAATGCAAGTTTGAGCCTAGCCAGGCAATTTACCAATTTTGTGAAATCATATTGTACAATAACCCCAGTACTGCAAATAAATAAATAAATAAATAAAAAAGTGGGGAGGCTGGGGATGTAGCTTGGTTCAAAGATCCCTGGATTCAATCTTCAGTGAAAAAAAATATATATAATATATAATTTAAAATTTCATTTTTTCCCTTCTGTTTCTAAAAAGTTAAAACATGTGCCCTCAGCACTGTAGGTAAGTCAGCCCTCTTTGTATCTGGGGGTCTATTTTTACAGTGGCCCAACAAGACATAGGGGAAGGAATGCCTATTATGTGTGAGGAACCCCAGCCAGAGGCTTTTGAGAGTGCCACAGCTTTCACAGGCTCTTTCACCTCCTCTCCACCCTGGGGGTTGCAGCTCTAGCTTCCTGGGCGTCAGGTTCACTCTCCGCATCTCCAGTCTCCATCTCCACTCCCTCTGCTCACACGCAGGCCACCTTCCCCTGCAGGTCCCCCTCCTCGGGCCTTCCTCATAGACACACAGCTATCCGGCCTGTATTTGGATGTCCCTGGCATTCCTCAGCCAGGCTCCCTTCCTGGGCCGCCTCTGCAGGCTCACATTTGGAATATCTGGCCATGCCCTCCTGCCCCTTTCCCTCCTGCCCTTCCCTCCTCAGGCACCCTCCCCTCCAGCTTCAGAGAACTCAGGAAGAGAACAGACATGAAAGAAAAAGTAGCTCTCTGGCCTGACATTAGCTTTCCCCCTTCAGAGGTCACAGGGCCGCCTCTTGCAGTCCTCGAGGGCTCTAGCTCTTAGGAGTCGCTCCAAGCTACTAGGCAACCGGCAGGGACTAAAGGAGCTTATGTTTCTGAAGCAGGAGTGGCTGGTGTGTATCAAAGACTGATGTGTGGGCTCCTGCAGCCTTTCCAGACATGGCAGAAGGAGACCTGTCCCGGGCTCTGGGGAGGCAGGAAGTCCCCGGCTGGGCCGGGCTGGGCTGTGCTGGGCCGGGCCGGGGCTTGCTGGTTTTGCCAGAGCACTGGCAAGATCTGAGGAAAGCATTCCTCACAAATGTCTTCTTCAGAGGCTGCCAGGTTCCTTAAAAGTGAATTAGTGAGATGTTGCTACTGTGGTGGCGGGTGACCTAGGCCTTCCTCTACCTCGTCTTGGGGCCAAGGCCCTGGAGAGGCCTGCAATGCTTTACCATGTTTCCTCCTCACCTGGCTCTTTATTCAGGAATCATCTCTCCTGCTTAAGCCTTTCCTCAGAAACCAGCTTCTCCCTGACAAGTTTGCAGCACAAAAGGAACCAGCTCCTCTTACCGTTGAAACCAGCCGCATCTGGAAGCAGTAAACTTTTCAACAGGCTGAGGGGGAAGAAAAGATGTATTGTAGGGGATGGATTCACCTCTGGGACTAATTATTCTTTATACTTCACCCGTCACATTTACCATCTTTGTCAGAGCAAAGAGACAATAAATGATCTCATTAAAACCCAGAAAGACGCTTCTCGCTTCAAGAACCTGCTCTCAACACCCTGTTCTCTGGTGAGGGTCATGCCTGGGAGGTGGGCATGGGGTCCTGGGAACAAGGACACATGGTGCAGATGCTCGCCGAGTGCTTTTGCTCGCTTGGATGCAGTATCTGTGTCTTCTATCCCCGGAAATAGCCTCTCACACATTGGAAGCCCAAGTCCTGTCTGACCACATTTTCCCCAGAAGCAGGCTCTGTGGGGAGAGACAGTGAGCCAGAGGGGAGGCTGGATTGTGGGGTTACAAATTATCTTGGGGGAATTCTGGACTAGTTCTTCTCTCTTCTCCCATTCACCAAAACTCATCCTAGTAATAAGATGCCAGCGAAGACACAGGGTCAGATTCTTCCAGGGCTGGGAGACCACCCCCCCTCAGTGGCCATCCCTGTGATGTGAAGGTTCAGGCAGGGCTCAAGAGCTTTTGTTGCCCCCTTTACCAACCACTGTAAAAGGGCAGCCCCCAAAATGCCACAGAGTCCCTCTGTCCTTAGTCCATGTGTCCTTACTCTGCACCAGAGACAGTGACCTTTGGCAACTCAGAGAAAGACACCCCCACACACACACTCCTACACTACTTGTTCATCATGAGCATGTGTGCGGCAGCTCTCTGCTATCTTCAATGTTGACTTCAGGGGGCCCTGAAACTCTGGAACCCATTCTGTTGGAGGGTGCCTTCCAGGTCCTTGCTACTTTAAAATAGGATTGGCAGCTTTACCATCAACTAGGAGCTCCTTAAAAAGCAGAATTTCCTGATCCTTCTTCACTTCACATCCATGGCGTTTTAGCAAGACCTGCTGGTGATTTGTATGAGAGCTATGGAAGAGAAGTAGTGCCCTAGGTTCCTGGTTCTCGATCTTTTCCTTGGTTCAGAATCAGCTGCTTAGGGTGCTATGACCTTGAGGGTGGGCTCTCACTCACCCCGAGTTTCCAGCTCAGGAGCCTGGTGTGGCTGAGGATCTGCATCTCCAATAAGTTGCCAGGTAGGGGCTGGTACAAGGACCATACTAAGGTGGTTCTCTAGCTTAATGGCACAGAATTTTAAAAATCATGTTTATAAATACAGATTCCTGGCCTCCACTCAAGGGCATTCAGATTCAAAGATTTTATAAGCTAATACAGTTGTTAGATGAAAGTCCATTTATAGTACTAGCACTTTAGAGTTTACCAAGCTCTGTGACAAACTGTGTTCCAGGGACTCTTTGGAATAAGGAATCTTCTTACAAAGAATGAAGAAACTCAGACTCTGAAAGGCTAAAAACTTCATCTAACATTTCTCAGTAAGTAAGTCAGGGATTGAACCCAGGATGTCATGGGTTTTCTGACTGTCGCAAGGCATGAGCACCAGCCTGTGGTCCTGCTGGGAGGTGGAGTCTTTAGGAGGTGCAGCCCAGTGGGAGGAAGTCAGGTCATCGGGGGTGTGACATTGGAGGGATATTGGGACCCCAGCCCCTCCTCTCTCCCTTTTGGCTTCTAGCCGCCAGGAGGAGAGCACCTGTTGTACCAAGTGCTTCCACTGTGATGTACCGTGCTACCACAGGCACAAGTGACCATGGACTCGATCCCCAAAACCATGAGGCACAATAAACCTTCCCTTCTTTTAGGATCTTGGGTATTTTGTCACTGTGTTGAAAAGTTAACATGGAGGAATTCTGAAGTTGCAACCTAAGCTTCCCCCGCTCATCACAACCTGTATGACAAAGTAATTTTAAAGACTGTCAAGTCCATTTCATGCTCCCCCCTGGTCCCCCGTGTGCTGGGGAGGGAACATGGTAGGGAAGCACTTCATTACTGAGCACCCAAGACCACATTTGAGCTAACTGTTCAGCAGGTTTTGCAGAGGTGGTTTTATGGCTCTGTGGAGGTGGGTTAGTGTACAGATCAGATTGTTTCATGTGGAGCAGCATCCATTTCCCCGCCAGCAGTGTCCTCCAGTTCTTAAAAGCATGCCAAGGAGGCCGAACACGGCTTCTCTGATCTTGCCAACCCTTTCAGTTCACCTTTAAAAAAACAGGTTAAAAAAAAGTAAAAGGCTCAACCCTTCTTCACAGGTCAAAATGATCAAATTTTGATTTAGCTTAGTCTAAATCAATGAGTTTTCTGTGTGTAGATTTCCAGTCTCTATCACTGTGTGGCTAAGCTTTTTCAGTCAAAGAAAAGGCATCTGGCTGTGTCATAATACTAGCTGTTAATACAAAAAAATTGTCTGCCTTGGGCTATATCTATGAAAAACAACCTTCTCGGAGTCTGTCCTCAGATTCTTTTTAAGTGCAAGTTGAGACACAGGTCTCCAAAGCTGCTGAAACCAAGAATGGTGCCAGGCGGGTGTGGGCGTGGATGCAGCTTTGGAACAGGTGTCACAAAAGGCCATTTTGAAATAAATGCTGCTGTTGCCTAAAAGAGCAGCGTGCAGGTCAAAGAAGTCCAGGGGTCTCTCTGAGCAGAGGAAACAGTGGGCAGGAGCCTGGCTCCCTGCTCCCCGGTATCTGAGAGGCACTTATTTGCTGTTGACAGAGCCTCTCTCCCAGAGGCGCTCCTGAAGCACAGAGATCAAATTACCAAGCCATTTGCTGCCTCCCAATTACTTAGTTGGTTTTTTCACTTGTAGAACTTGCATCTTTCAAGGTCTGGGGCCACATTTGTTTTCCTTCTTCCCCTCTCTGGCAGGGTGGGGATGGGGAGCGTGGTAAGACAGAGGCATGCGTTGGTCTGCGTTAGCTCGCGTGTCGGAACGAGGACATATTTTTAGAAATGGAAGAAAAAAGTCTCCTGGGCAAATGGTGTCGATCTTGTGCTGTTTGGGGAAAGTGGCTCATCAGAGTAAATGCCTTTTTGTGTGATGCCTTAAGTATCGTCCCTGCCTCAGACGAGCGGGTTATTAAGGTAATGTTACCCTTTACTGCTGAAAAGCAGTGTAAATAGACACCCAGACTATGGAGATTACCTGCTTTCAAACTGCAGCAATGAGACACTTTCTCTCACAATTTCCCTTTCCACCAAATAACATCCCCTATTTACTTGTGGGAAAGAGCCGCCTGTGCACAGTGACCACACCCATCCGCTCAGACGGATGGAGCTGGCAAAGTTAAGTGCAGCTATTATGTGGGAAAGTCTTGGAGAGCCTTCCTTCCCATCCTGTGCTGCTCTGCTGCGTGCTTACAGCCCTGTCTTCATTTAGTCACCTACAGAGGACCCCCCTCCCCCTCCCTGCCCCGGGCCTCAGCCTAAGCTTGGGTGCTCCCTGTCTAGGATGGGTGTCCCCCCACCTCAGTGATGGAGGAACCCTTGAGCCAGAGAGGGAGAGCCCAAGCCAGCTGCCGGGGAAGGCGCGGCCGGATAGGAGGAAGCGCATGTGTACACGTGCACACAGGGGTACGTAAACACACATATATGTGGATAAAAAACAAGGTGAAGGATTGAATTAAAAACTTAAAAGTGTATTACAGTAAAAGACACATTGCCCTTAATCACCCCCAAAATACCCTCCTTCACTTCTAACCACACTTCTCCTACCATTCTCGCCACTCTTCGAAGCAGCTCTGGAGTCCTCTTTTGTGAGTGTCTCTAGTTATGCACTGCAGGTGCCTTGAAGTCCTGAATTGATTCAAAACATTTACAACAGTTTTTGTCAAATAAAAACATGATGGTACATCCTCATCCACCTTATTCATCGAATCTGGTACTGTGGGACTTTTTGCTTTCCCCCAAAAGTCAAATAATTGTGAAAGGCAAAAGTTTTCAACGGATTCAGGACACTGAGGCAACTAAAGACACAACAAAGAACTTTCAGAACTGCTTCAAGGGGGTAGCAAGAATGATGGGGTAAGAGCCTTGGAAGGGAGGGGAAATATTTTGAGGGGAATTAATGGCAATGTGTCTTTTACTGTAACAATTGTTTTTTAAAATTCTTAATTCACTGTAATTTTTGATCTCGCTGTGTACCTTTATCACATATTTTCCACACAAATTATATGTTAATACGTAGGTGTATTTTTTTCATGCAAACATATAGAAAAGTGATAGTTACTGAGTAATAGAGACCAGGAGACAAAGGCACAATTCATTCTAGTTGGCCTGAACTACGGAGTTGGTGCCGGGGAAAGAGGTCTTAGAGACAGGAGGTCTTAGAGAGGTCCATGTGCAGTCGATGTGGCCTGGCTGTACTCTGCACACCCCACAGCAGGCCAGGAAAGAATGGCAGAAACTCCGCCTGCGCCTGCCCGACAAGGATTCCTTCATAACCAAAGCACAATAGCTTTCCCCTGCCCGCTGTAACAGGATCAACAAGTTTGATGTAACTTCCAGATCTATTTTCTATTGTAAGTTTCTTTTATTGAATAAAATAGCAATTCAACATGTTTGCAAATCATGGTGCTGCTAGATGCCAGGGCTGGCAGAGATTCGTGTGTTTACTGTACAGCTCTCCCGGTTAGGCGCTGCTACTCAGCAGACGAGCAATGTGGAATTCCAAACAGCTGCAAGTAGTGAGTCGAAAGCGGTTTTTGCTAATCTTCCAAGGGTTATGAAGCATGGTGGAAACTGGTTCCAGACAGAAAAGGTACTTTAGTGTCTGGACTTGGAGCTCTGGGTACTTGCTTTTTTAGACTGACAAAAATTGAGAGTGAGACTGTGTTGTGATTTTTCAAATTTACATTTAGCATTGTCTAAATGTGAACCTGAATTCATTTTCTATTAGAAAACTGCTTCTTTTCAACATTTTTGGGCCCAGTTCCCGGCCTGTGTGGAAAGTTCACAAAAGCAATGATGTGATCCAGTTGTGGAGGAAAACGGGAAACTAAGCTTTTCTCAAGCTTTTTCCTCACCTCCTCAAGCTTTTCCAAAGGAGCTGATCATTCCTCAGGGGATTTGTTGTTCAGTTTTGCTGAACGCAGAACTTACTTGCAGCAAGTCAGCCAGAGAAGGGCCGATTCTGGTTTCTCAGCAAAAGTACCTTTTCAAGATGCGTATGAGAACTGGAGGCTTTGGAGGTGGTCTACCAAGAGGTATACCTAATCTGGGAAAATCCTAAAGTCAGGGTTTCTGTCACCATGTAATTGTCCCCGGACCTGATCCATCCTCTCTGGCTACCGGCTGGGTTGGGCCACAGAAGCCAGCCTGGAGGCCATGTTTCTCCCCCATTGATACTGGCTTGGGGAGCCCAGCTGCCGCTGCCTTCTGCCTGCAGCTGGAGCCCTGTGAACACAGCCTGGAAGCTGGCTGCCAGGCGCATGAGCAGCCAGGCTGTCCACTTATTCCTTTCTGTCCTGTCTTTGGCATTGAGGTGGGCCTAGCCTGTGTGCCAGCAGCCTGACTGGTTGCTGCCAGTTCAGTTTCCCGGGACTTGGGCCTAATCCCAGTCTCACGCCTCACAAGGAGCTGGCTGGTTCCTGTTAGCATTTCAGTCTACCCCTAACAGCGAGCGTGGCTGCTGCCAAGAACTCATGAAACTGGATTCCCATTCGGCCCCTTCTGATCAAACCCTTCTGAATCACTTTGCCTGGCTGGAAACAGATTGCGATTGTGCCACATCCCTTGGACTTGTCCGCTGTTGTGTTTAGTCCATATGCTCAGATTCATGACACCTCTTTTGCCCCAGTTTCTAGTGCAACTGGCTTTAATCTGGAACTCTAGGTAACGCTAACCCCCTTTTGGAACCGTTCGTTGTGGCCGTGACCTATGCTAAACAACATAAAGAGATCTTATCGAGTGGGGAGACTTTCAGAGAGCTTTATCTGCCTTTCAAATTCTTCAAAGTGAAGTTCCCATGAACATTCTAGAAGATCACTTTGTTTTTGTTGTTGTTGTCTGGTGTGGTTTCGTTTCTGGTCAGCAGCTTAGCTCGAGTCAGAGGGGATTTGCTAGATTTATGACAAGGCCTGTTCCAAATGTATTAACCTGGCTGGCTTCGACTAGCCCTCAGAAGAATGCTGTGCCCCGGAGCAGGCCCATCTGGTCAGACACAGTTACGCAAACGGGTAGGTTTCTGTGAGTGGTCCATCAACTTACCATAGAGAAAACTGCTTAGCCAAGCCTTTAGTTATGCCTCATTGTGCACTGTATTTGCAAAGCTATTTTCCTGGATCCCTTCTACCTGGGGGAAGTACTTGTTGATTGTGTAGCATGAAGTTTTAGGCTAGTGACATTCGAAACTGTTAACGACATTCAGTTTTTATTTATTAACGGCACTTTAATCTTTCCCAATCTCCTTTTAAAAAATGAATATTAATATCTTCATCAAAATGCATACAGAAACACAATTTATGAAACACAATTTATGAGTTGGCCATTATGTTTTCTTGCAATGGAAAATTAGTCAACAACTGTTAAACAGACCAGCCCAACTGGCAATAACTTTGAAATATAGGTAATAACAAATGTATTCATGATCTCTCACCATTTTGCTTATTTCCAATAGATAGAATCGATATAAATGTCCCACATTAAGATTTGTGTTTATTCATTTCCGGTGTGTGCAAAAGAAATAAAACAGTACTCTCAATACTTTACTATTTTAATTGCTTTGTTGTTTTCAATGCATTTTGGAAATAAATCACTTACTCTGGTCTCATCCATTAATACAAAGTTATTACAGTTTCAAATTCTCTTTTGGCTGGATTGTAAATACATAAATCATTAAAAGTCTACTATGTGTAAATCTCCTGGCTTAGTCAAGGAAACCCTACATTAGGGTGCTCGAGACCTTTCACATTAAGCTGTGAAGACCTTTGTGTTAGTCATGAAACCTCTTACTGAAGGTACCCGAGATGAAATGGTGACCATTGTGGTTGAGGTGACCGTAGAAGGCTTACAACCTTTGTGATCTATTTCCTCTCCATGGTCCCAGCTTCTAGCCACCACATTCAGGATGCCAGCATCCAAGCCAATCAAATCCAGGGGCCAGAGTCTCTAACCCACAACACCATTGTTATATTTTGGCCCATCTATCCTGCAATCTGTGTCATATTGATGTCCTGTGGATATTAGGATGACACTCTTACTTCGGACCTTATAGAATCTTTCGCCAAGATTGCAAGTCCAGTATTTCCAATCCTGGAACTTCTGCTCACTGCCCCTTTTCTATTGGGCTCAGACACCAAGCGAAGGTCCCAGGCTGACCTGTCATTTTACCCTCCAGAAAGTGGCCACCAGACCGCTTCTCTCTGTTTCAGCCATTTAACAACCCTTCAGGTTACCCGCTGTTGTCCACCCAGCAGCCTGGGCCCCGTCTTTGACATGTTTCAACCTCAGTTTGGGCTGAAAGTGGAAACCACCAGATGTTCTAACCACATTTCACATCAGCTCTCCTATTTTCCTTAGGACAAAACCACCAACCTCTTTAAGCCATGGCTCAAAGCCCAGGCCTGCGTCTGCCATGAGCTCAGTGGAGAGATGAGCTCAGGACATGAGAGAGTTTCAGCAAATCTATCAGTCTTTTGGCCCTTGGAATGAACGTGTTACCCCAAGGGCAGCTGCTGTCTTGACTAGATTTCTTGGAAAACTATGAAGAAAACAAACATGCAAACAAACAAACCACAAAAATAATTTCTGGTTCCTCCAGCAACTCTGACTAGTCTGAGTGGGCTTTTTTTATTCCTTCACTTGGGAACAAATTAAAGTTGTGTGCTTATTTCTGCAACAGTGAGAAACACAAAGAGAAAGCCTCCCCAAAGGATTGCCCTGTTCCCCACTCCAGATATTGCCAACAACCACATGAAAAGGAAAATGTTCTGGAAGACATTGCATTTTGCAATAGATTTGCCTTACAATGATACTTCAAATTCCATTTCTATTTTAAATTTCTAAATTCACTTGAGATATGACCTCCTTGCCCTTCACACCATCCAAAGTCATTTAAAGACCTGAGTGACACGGTTGCCCTGATATAGCCCCTCCTCCTACTGTAGAGAACACGATTCAGATATAAGCCAGTCGTGACCATCCCACATCTAGGGTGGGGGGAAACCTGTTGTATTCCTTTGCCATTAGCCCTCCTTCTGGATCATACTGGAGATAGCATTAGGGCATCTGAGAGGCCCTTTCAAGGACTTCTCAAGGCTGGTTTCAGCCCCTGGCTGAGTCCAGTATTTCCAATTCTTCCAAGAGGACCATCCCCGGGTAAACTTTCTCCTGCCAATAGCAGTGGCCTCTCACACCTGTGATGAGTTACTGTTATAAAAGAACTCCTCCTTTCCAAAGGGAGGGGAAATAGAACAAAGGCATGAAGGAAACTGAGAAATACAGGTGTCCACGTTTCTTACAGCTGCCATAACAAAGTACCCCGAATTTGGTAGCTTGAAACAACAGAAGTCTGTTCTTTCACAGTTCTGGAAATTAGAAGTCCAAAATCAAGGTGCCGGCAGGCTTAGTTTCTTCTGGAGGCACTGAGGGAGAACACACTCCATGTCTCTCTCCTAGATCCTAGCTGCTGGCGACTCTTATATAGGCACCTCCATCTTTGTCTTCCCATGGCCTTCTCTTCCCATGGCCTTCTCCCCTCCCCCTCCCCTCCTCTCCTCTCCTCTCTTTCCTTCCCCCCTCCTGCCTCTTCTTTCCCCTCCCCTTCCTTTCTCTTCCCTCCCCTCCCTTCCTTTCCCTTCCCCTCTCCTCTCTTTTCAAGATGTTGACTGTAGGGCCCATCTTAATCAAAGATAATATCATCTCAAAATCTTTAATTACATCTGCAAAGACCCTTTTTCCAAATAAGCTCACAGTCGTAGGTTCCATGCCTCCCTCTCTCTGGGGGCTCAGCACCATTCAACCACCACAACAGGTAAGGGAAAAATCTAGTAAATCCAAATACGAAAGGCAGTGAACACCTCCATAACCCTGCAAGGGCAGATGAAATAGACCAGAGCTGTGACCTGGGAGTCAGGGTGGTGGGTAACAGTCTCGGGTCTGTGTGTGGGTCTCCCTTGCTTTGCAGGTCTGCGTGCTGCATCTGTAGAAGGAGAGGTAGATTAGATTAGATTTATGTCACGCTGCCTTCCATCTCTATCTTCCACAGGAGCATCCTTTCTCCTCACTAGTTCTCACATGAGGCAAAGTGCACCCCACCCTTCTGCAGATCGAGTCAGACATCTGCTAGTCCAGCTGCGGTTTCCACACTGAGTCTAGAGTTTATACTTCCTCATGTGGGATGTCTGGAAGCTGGCTTCCATTGTGTCATGTTTAACTTGGCTGGAGAAATAAATGTGGCAGTGCTTAGAAATGCCACACCTTTCTATTCTGAGTTTTTCCACAATCCTCTCGGTATCCTGGATTTCAGAATACTTTACTTTTTTATTTTCCAACTGTGTGCTTCAGTCTCTGGCCCACTGATCTTTCTGTCCCAAGAGCAGCCCCCATCTCAGACCGTGTGTCCTAGGTCTCAAATGACCTAAGAAGGC
>PVJO010018144.1:0-37444 GCA_004026905.1 Hystrix cristata | reverse complement strand
CTCCACCATGGAAGGACTCAGAAAACTGTGTTTATCTATAATCTATATATTCCGGGCAAGTCTGAAGTATCTAATTTTTTCCTATTATAACCCTGACTCTGACAGAGATGTTCTACTGGAGTCATACATTTAATTTTTCTATCAGATTCTCCCTCCTTATAATAAGAACCTAAGCCTGATTTCAGCACACTATTCTTTTATGGCTATGGAAGAGTCTGTCAAGACTGCAGCTGAAGCCCTTTGACTTCCAGAACTTGAAATATACTGGTAATTGGTTGTCCTGAAATTGTCATCTCTTTCAGGCTTTCAGCATCCATTCCACTCCATTATCCTGACACAGAGCAAGATTTGTTTAGTGTCCTAGGACATAAACTAGCACCTTGGCCCATGCGAATCCAGCCACTGTGTGCCGGGGATTACTACCTCTCCATCACCCAGAGCAATGACCAGCAATATGATCACTGTTACTTTTCTTTTGGATGAGAAATCCAAATTTGAAAACCATCTCAAGGATCTGTATTTTATAAATACTTCTATGATGAAATTGTCTTAGCCCAAGAATTTTAGAAAACGGAGCCCAAGGAAAGGACACAAGGGGTAAAATTTTATTTGGCCGATACTCAGGGCAGAGAAAGCAGCAGAAAAAGAAGGCAAAGCCGAGGAGGAAAACGGTGCTGTACGCAGTGGACACTCTTTCACACTGACACACGAACACCACTGCAGGGCACAGGGCTGCCTGTCAGCACCTGGGGATGCTCTGAAAGTTCTGTAGGAAGAGCCTCAACTTCGGAAGGAGAAGAGGAGGAATTTACCTGCCTGGCTCCCTCCTGCCTCGCACTTTTTGTTAGTTACATCTCATACTTAGGGTAGCTAATTCCCTCCAGATTTCACAAAAAGACACAGGAAAAGTCAAATCTCATCCCCTGAAGTATGACGGTTCCTTCAATTCCAAGTCTGGCACAGAGATGAGGAGAAATGAGAAATAAACAAGAGTATTTGGGGAATCTGAAAAGGAGGATGGAGATTGTGTTCCAAATGAATCCCCAGTGTCTAGCCACTGACCAGTCCATCCACACCCTCCCAACACACTCAAATCTCATCAAGAAATATGGGCTCTCTTTGGTCCATTAGAAAAATAGATGTATAACAGAGATAAGGTTCATATGGAACTTTATACATTGAAAAGCATGTTTGTGGGAATAAAAAAATGGAGAAAGCTTACAATTTTCAGTGCTATGTACTGCCTGACAGGGTACAGATAAGACAGAAGAATCATGAGAAGTGAGGAACTGGCTAATTACAGGAAACTTTCTGAAATAAGATTTGATACGTTTTGGCCTCCACTGTTTTTAAAGCAAAACTCTCACACATAGCTTCTGTCTCTTATATGTTTTAGTCCATTTCCGCTGTATTCTGTACGGCCTAATTCTCTCTCATATTTTATCAGTGTGACCAGTCATAGCCCTGCCAATTAATTCAGCAAATCCAGACAATCCAACATGATTACACATCTTCACGCATCTAGCAAATGGACAGAGTTACATATCTAATTTTACTTTTCTGATTGTTTAAGTAGCATCAACTGGAAGGTGCTTGAGTGCTTCTAAGGACAAAGGTAACAATGAATGTCAAACTTGTATAGAAAATTTTAATAAGAATAAACTTTAAAAAAATGGGTAATGGGGAGAAATGATCATATCCGAGAGACCATTATCTTCCCAACTCATGTAACTATAAATATTTCTTATTCAAATCACACTTTTAATCCAGTAGCAATTGACAATGAACACAATTTATATAAATTGAATTTATATCAAATTATCATAATGCCATTAATAGACAAATTGCTTCCCAAATATACTAGGTACATAAAGACAAGTACCTTCCATAAATATAATTGATGAATCATTGTTTTCTTAAACTTTCTCCACAAAATGGACTTTACTAAAATTTTGCAAGTGTAGCATTTGTATCTTATAACAAACTATACCCAAATGATTAAATACTAATGGAATGTATTTATTTATTCTCAATACAAGTGTAACATTTAAAATCATCTAATGCTTGTATATTGTGTTTTCATTTTATATAACTTCTTTATATGTATAAACATATAAACACTCTCTCTCTATAAATTTGCTATGAACCAGGAGTTAGGGCTGTGTTTAGTGAATGTAATGTGATCATAGAACATGCTATTTTGGGTCAATTAATTGCCTTTATTCTTATAAAGTGAATTAACATTCATTAAGCCAATTAAGTTTTAAGAAAACTATTTATCACTTTAACATTGTTAGTTAAGTAATATGGCCCCAGGAATAGATCGCTTTAGATTCTATACATAAGACCTACATGATGATTAGGGCAAAGCTGCTGCTGTGCATAATACTTGGTACTGTTTAAGACTCCACGTTGATATTTAAGCTCTCTTCCTGTCTCACTTTTGCCACGAAGTGTAGTAATAATGGCTTAAGGAGTGACAGGGGTGACTTAGTTAATGGAAATAACCAGGTCTTCTCAAAGCAGGATTGTTTTAAGGCTTATTGATATTTAGTATACATTTTTTTGGTAGTTTATATGTGCAGGTCAATTACTTCTAGCTCTATATATTTCGTCTGTTCTCTGCAGTGAAATTTTTGAATTGTGATAAGTAACTCTTCTATATCAATCTGATAAATATGATTTCTACATTTTTATCAAGTTTTGTGGTGGAGAACTAATGAATCAAAACAAAGTTTTCCAGCAAGTTCATCTAGAGTGTGTATTCTTAACTGGCTTGACTCAACAGACCTCTGTAATAATCTGGTGGGCATCTATCTAATAATAACATTGAAATATTAGATATAGATAAAAATATTAGGTATAGATCTAAAGTATTTCAAATATTTAATTATGGATGTCTGTTATATTAAATAACAAGGTCAGTGAGCCTAGCAGGGCAAGCCTATAATCCCATTACTCTGGGAAGCTGAGGCAGGAAGATGGCAAGTCTGTAACCAGCCTGGGCAACTCAGCTAACCAGGGAGACCCTGGGTCAAAATAAAAAATAGAAAATGGGCTGAGGATGTAGCTCAGAGTGAAGGCCTTGGGTTCTATAACATATACCCAAACAAACAAACAGATAGGTAAGGCCTACAAGCAGGCTAATAACTGCTATAATTTTTTAGAGATTAACATAATCTAGATTTTTCAATATCTGTGGTAACTGTAACATGACAGAAAATATCTGGTGTCTACCAGTGAAAATCACAGGTACTGTGCATCCTTCTGTAGTTGTTGTCCATGATCATTACTGAGAGCCACATTTCATTTACTTACTCAGGTCTTAAAAATGCAGTTATGATATCTGATCTAAAATGAGATGAAGTGGTTGATCAGCACATTTTGTTTAGAGTTATTGCAAAAATAGTTGTGATTTTAATTAACTCTGCTATAGTTTACTTTCATCAATCCCGTAAATATATTGTGAGAGTTTAGTAAAATATCTCCTGAAATTGTCCATCAGCATAGAGTCAATCAAATGTGCCTGCGTGTGTGTGTGTGTATGTGTGTGTGGTACTGGGGATTGAACCCAGGACCTTCACCTGAAGTGCACCCCCTGGTCTTGTTAATTTATTTATTTTGAGACAGAATTTCACAAAGTCCCTAAGATATCGAAGTGGGGCTCCAACTTGTGATCCTCCTGCCTCTGCCTCCTGTAGTGCTGAGATTATTGGCACTCGCCACCATGCCCCACTTTGATGTGATTTCTAGTATTGTGCAAGAGTTTCATCTATTAACTTTGTGTGCATGTATTCTGTGTAGAATAGTTTCTACTTCCAAAAACTCCAATTTTCAGGTGGTAAATTCTTTAGGAAGTATATATTTAATATATAATCTATGCTTTATGAAAATCTTAGTACATGTGGCACTTTAAGAACTGGATAAACTCTTTATTAAAGACTGAGACATCACTCTACTGCAAAATAGACATCTTTTGATATTAACACAGATGTAACCACAAAATTATAGGTGTTTCTAATATTATAGGTAAATTTTAATAAATGCAATTCAAACTGGCAGTGCTATCTGCCTTTTGAAATAAACATTATCTTCACAGTCTCAATTTCCTAGTTTTCCCAGGGTCTATCCCTAAGTCATTTGATTACATCTACAAACAATTTAATTTATATTTTCAAAAAATCACCAGCCAGCCAGCCTGTATATCAGTGTTACCCAGCCCCTGAGTCATGGAGACATATTTCATTTGAACCTACATCCATCAAGTTAGCTCCATATGCCAGCTCAGGGAGTATTAACTTTAACTTTCCCGCGGACAGGAGATTCCATAAAATCACCGCTTCTAAGATAGTTTCACAGTTCTTGTTTTTAATGTGAAACTGAAAAGTTAATTGAAATGCATACTGCAGCAGCTTGGTTTTATCGAATGTGTGGAATATTGAATACATACGGCTTTAGCCTAACATCTGTTCTGTTTGGATGCGCGCATTGCGTGTTGTGCACACAGGCTTGCCTTGGCCTCAGCAGGAAATACTTAATTTTAGTGGATTACAGACAGGGGAGAGCAGTCCCAGGACAAATGCAGAAGCAATCTCTGGGAGGGAGCTGAAAATGAAGGATGACACCAAAGACAATTTCAATAGCTTTAAAAACATCCCCTGAAGAAATGATATAACACCAAGGCAACTGGTCCACGAGTTACTCTGAGTCATCACCATCCAGCATACATGGGAATCAGAACACCACACTGTATCTCATAAATATATACAAACATTAGGTGTTGCTTTAAAAATAACTTTTTAAAAACTTCACTGGAGCCTGGCACTTACTATCACATGACATCTAGAGCTTATATGCTGTATTCTATCATCACAAACACCCTCTTCTCAAAACTTACAGGTTCCAGCAATTCTGTAGGTGATTTCCCTTGAGCCCCTCTCAGGGCGTTGCATAGATGAATTCCATAGGAGTTCATTATTTAAATTTTCTTTTTCCCTGCAGAATATAGCTGATACTTGTGTTCTAACTGTGTGGTCAGGCTAAAGGAATACTGACTATTACATATTCGAGAATGAAAACAGTTGTATTCCAAAGGGGATAAAAACAAGAGAACTCTCAAAAATAACCTACCACAGCAGCAAGTGGAAGAAATAGAAGCTGAATAAACTCTGGATCTGAGAAGGTCATGCCGAGTCACAGACACGGCTATGGGTTGCCAACAAATAGGACCCTTTGGGTTTTGCAAGGCAGAGAATTCAATCCAGCAAATTGGCTCATTTGACCCTAACTCCTTATCTTCTCCTGACTTCTTTATTTTGTGAACTCTGAAATCTTGAGTTTCTACCCTAAATTGTCAGTCTAGATGCTATTTGGACTTCCAGACTTTGAATGGAAACCAGTCTCCAGTTAACCACGGTAAAATTGCCCTCCATACACTTCCAGGACATTTTTATCATTTCCATTTTCTTGAGTATGTCTTTAAGCGTTTTTATTTACCAAAAAAGTCATTTTTACTAGGAAATTTTGTGGCTAATGTATATCCTTAAATGTTCCAAAAAATGTGCCTTTGAGCTCAAATCTCAGGCTTCTTTTCTACTGTCCTTCCTCCCCACGCAATCTCACCCAGCATCATGGCTTCAAATATCATCTCTTGATCCGTGACTCTGAATAGCGCATTCAGTTCCAGATCCTGTCAGACCTCCAGATTCACGGAGGTCTGACAGGATACCTTCTAACATGCAGGAGTATCTCCAAAAGTCATAAATGAAATACGAATGAATAATCATTGCCTCCTACCTCTCCTACCATCACACGAGCAGCTGTTTCACATTCTATCCTTCTAGAGATGTTACAAGCATTCACTAAGACACACATACACTGTGATAAGCAGCTTCCACAATGGTCCCACGTGGTCCCATCCTCTATACCCAAAGCCTTTTCTAACCCCGGGCTCTGACTATCTTGTCTCTAACAAACAGAAAACATCAATTTGAGAGGATGCCACCTCTGAGGTTAGGTGACAAAAGATTATAACCTGGGTTTTGCTAGCTGATTTCCTTTCTTGGTGGACTGGATGGAACAGAACCAAAGAAAAACCGGTGATGAGCTAATGGCAGCCTGCAGCCAATAAACTGTGAGAACCAGTGCCTTCAGTTTACCTGCCCTGGAGAGGATGATCCCCACCAACGAGTGTGTATGAAAGTGTGGAAGTACAAAGCCTCAGCTGAGACTCCAGCTCTGGTTGGCACTTTGCTTCAGGCCTCTGGGACACCCTGAAGCCAAGCATCTGTGCCCACATTCCTGACTCACAGAATCGACAAGGCAACAAATCTGTTTTTGAAACTCCTACCACACAGCAATTTATATCCACTTGTACTCTTGGTTTTGGACAAATTTGAGTATGCACTGTTCTATACTCTCACTTAGCATATTAATTCTTTGAGGATTAAGCATGCACATGAGCTCAGAGTAGGTACTGCATACATAGTGGTTGTTATTTTGTTAGTTACAGTTAGCTCTGTCACAAGTTTTGGTGCCCCAACACAGCAGTGGCAACAATAACTAAATAGCTATTAGAATTACCACCGTGTTTATGGCTACAACCAGACCTGTGTTGACCACACCAACCACACGCCTGTCTCAGGGTCTTTGCACTTACTGCTCCATTGCCTGGAACTGTCTTACCACATGAGTACGCCTGGTGCTGCATCTCATTTTACTCACACTTCAGTTCAAGTATCACCTCTTCAGAGAAATCTCGCACCACCTACCTTCTCTAAAATACCGCTGTCACTCCTGCATCCTGACCCTCTTTTGATTTCACAAGTTACATTACTATAGAGAGCAAAGCCAGAGATCTGGGAGCAGATCCAACACTCACAGGTGGGCCTTCATGATCTCCTTCCCACCATTAACAAACTCACAGAACACGAACATCAGACCAGCCTACCTTGTGACCATGAGGAAAGAAGACCAAAAACAAAGAACCTCTGTAATTGTACCTAATATCCCAAACTCCCTATCCCTTAGCTGCAAGGAATGATTGTTGAATCATCACTGGTCCCAGGTCAGCCTCCTTCTATTCATTTCTAGATAAGAGGCGCTGAAACTCAAAATTGCAGAGAATTGTTCCTACTTCCTGACA
Organism: Hystrix cristata; assembly: GCA_004026905.1. Taxonomy (NCBI): domain Eukaryota; kingdom Metazoa; phylum Chordata; class Mammalia; order Rodentia; family Hystricidae; genus Hystrix; species Hystrix cristata. Next base: position 30,300 of record PVJO010018144.1, on the reverse strand, counting down.
GCACCCAATCCAGAGTGCAGCCCTTACTTGAACTCTCCCTAATCATCTCACACATGCCCAGGCCCTAACAAGTCTTCCTCTATGTTGCCATGGAGACACCCCAAGATTCCCTATAATTCCAATTAGTAATACATCCAGCTGTTTAACTAGAAGTGTGTTGGTGGCAGTCTTTTGTTGGAGGGTATGGATATTACTTAAAGTAACTATTCATTTATTGGTTAATCATACAGTCCAAGAAGGTGGAGGGAATTCTCCCGTGTTCACTGCCCTATCTCTAGTATGGAAAAAAGCCTGGCAGGGGTTCAGGGATCAACTCATTTTTGGAGAGACATCCCTTCTCTCTCCCCCAGTAGCAAAACTGTGACCCGACAACACACACTGAGCGATCATCATGGATGAAGAGTTTTTGGAGTCCTCACTGAACGATGCTGTCTTACTCATGTTCTTGCTGCTGGGACATGACGGCTGGCACTCACAAGTCAGAGGTGGAGAGGTTTGTTTGGGCTTAGAGTTTCCGTCCACGGTCAGCTGACTCCAACACAGAGTCAGGATAGCAGAGGACACAGCAGCCCAAAAGGCGTTCGTGTCACGGTAGCCAGGAAGCTAAGAGAAAAGGGCAGAACCGGGGAGACAGGTGCATCCTTCCAGGTTGGCTCCTAGCGTCCCGCCCCTTTTGATCAGGCCCCTCCTCCTAATGGCGCAGGTCACTGTGGATTCTTCACCTTCCAAAAGACCCGCCTGTGAACACACGAGGTTTTTAGGGGACCCTCTAGATCTAACCCATCACAGGCCCTTTCTATGTAACTTCACATTATGTAAATAAAAAACTGAGAATCTAAGATGGAGTTTCTTCTTAGATACGGATCTATTTCAGAGATAGGTTTTATCTCTTCATTGCTCATTAATAGGCAATAGAATCAAAAATATCAATTTAAGCAAGTTTTTAAGGTAACAACTAAACCAATAGGCAGAATAGGTACAATTAACTTCCCAGCTTAAACCAAAAATAAAGTTATGGGATTCCACCATTGATCACAGCTCCTTTCAAACAGAACTACAAGGCTGTAATTATTCTGAGAGGACAAGTTTCAGACAGCTTCTACTGCCAATATTGGCAATTGTGATGATAGATGGCGTCATGATTCTGAAGGGCTTGGGAGCATCAATAATTCTTTTCCCTGAGTCCGCTCTATTCTTGATGAAGGCTCATACTTCCTGCCAAGATCTTAATTTAGGCATCAAGGTTGTCTGCAGAGATTTTCTTCAGTATGTCCATTATTGTGTGATACTTATTTGCATCATATAGATAATTGTAGATGATCTTCTGTTTTCAAGATTATTGCTTTGTTTTTAATTTTCTAAGACATTCTTTACAAAATAGAAATATGCGGCCTCTGGCAAATACCAGTAGTTTCGCCAAAGTAAAAATTTAGTTGAAGAGGGACTGCTTTAAGAAAATGAGGCAACTAGAACTGGAAGGAGTGACACACTGAAGGACTTAGTTTCAGTGGCTGCGCTCCAGCTGCTGTCACTTCCTGGCTCCCTTGAATCACACAGCCATTATGACACCACATTGTCCTTCATCCTTGAATGTGGATGATGAGTGTCAGGAAATAGCAGTACAAATAATTACAGCCATCAAGGACACTTACAAGCTGTTCGAATTTTTCTCTTGGCACTAAAACCCTACTTGCTGACCAGAAGTTTTGAAAAGCTACTGAATGAAATTTCTTGGAAGCTCATTTATTTTCCATTTCATTTGGAGGTCTTGAGTGGATGACGGGCATTCATGTGGACAAAAGAAATAAATATGCTAACTTTTGGGTATGTTTCCATTTCAAGTCTTAAAAGGCTCCCCTATCTGAGCCTTAGAAAGACTCACCGTCTTCAATGTGGGTGCAGTTTCTTGGTTATTCCACGTGGTTCTGTCTCCCTCATTTCCACCACAGTAACTGCAAGCACACTGAAATCCTAGCTACATATTGCATGCAGTAACTAGGAGATGCTAAGCCAGAGAGTTTTTAGCTTTGCCATTGTTGTCTTGGATTACACCATGAATGCCAGACCATCTGTCAGGGAAGGGCTGCCAAGAGTGGATATTTATCTGGCTTCTCCGTCAATTTAAGAGGACTTAGCAAGTTGGCCACCTGCCAGCAGCTACAGCTCCAACCTTCAGAGAGATGACTGCTGAGGAAATGACTGAAATTGTACCATTTTCATCTCCCTTTTCACTTATCCAATTTCTCCACATCTGCACATAATGAAAGGGGAACTGACTCAAGCCCTCTGTACCTCCGCCTCCCTCCCTTGCTCTCCCGTGCCATCAGTTTCTTCCGCGAAAATTCCACCCATCCTCCGGCTGAAAATGCCACCACAGAGAGAATCACAGCATTGCTTCTACCTTCCCGGCCACTGGCTCAAGATATTAACCATCTATTAGATATTATGCTGTTCTTACCAGACACCTAATCAATCATACACAGCTCCCAAGCCGGGAATGCGAAAGTCTCTGTGACTCATTTCTGGTGAATGGCTAGCAAAAAGTTAGTACGAACAATCAGAATAAAAAGGCACATTTCTAATCCAATTTGGGTTGGGGAAAATGTTCAAGAGCAATATTCATTGAGTTTTTCCTATGGGGTCAAATCTTGCACATATAAAGCCAAGTCAGACACAGGAGACTAAAGTCCAACACAGTAATCACACGAATTCCATTTCAATGTATAAAACACATTCCCAATGGGCAATTGAGGGTTAAGTTTTTGAAGAAAAGATTTAAACAAAGACATATATATATATATAAATGCATCTTTGTTGCATATACATATAAAATAGCTGAATTGTTGAATGTTCTGTCTCTAACAAACACAAATAAAAAAGTAAATGTAAATAAATGTTTTGCAACTTCGTCCTATTTTAACTCACAGCACTCCCCTCTTATCTGTGGTTTTACTTTCTGTGGTTTCAGTTACTCTTGCTCAACTGTGGTCCAAAAATATTAAATGGAAAATTCCAGAAATAAACAATTCATGAGTATTAGATTGCATGCCTTTCTGAGTATCACGATGAAATCTGTGGTACCCCACACTATCCTGTCCAGGACAAGAATCATCCCTCCGTCCGGCCTATCTGTGCCACATGCACTACCAGCCCATTATTTACTTAGCAGCCATCTGTCATCAGGTCACCTGCCGTTGTATGACAGCGTTTGTGTTCACACAACCCCAATTTTACTTAACAATGGTTCCCAAAGTACAAGAGTAGAAATGCTTGCAATTTTATTTCAGTATAGTGTTATATTTGTTCTATGTTGTAATTAGTTTTTACTCTCTTCCTGCACTTAATTTACAAGTTATACTTTATCATAGGTGTGTATACAGTATTTAGGAAAAAGCACTGTACAGTTAGGGTCTGATACTATCTTTGTTTCAAGCATGGGCTGGGGCCTTGGAACACATCCCACATGGATAAAAGGGGACTACTGTGCTCTAATAGGCAGAGAATAAGGTACCGTTTTTAATTTTTTTCCCGAGATATCTACTGTACTAGTATAATGGTTCTGATTTTATTGGTCTAAAGTACAGCTTTAGTTTGGGGATTTTAAAAAGTTCTCCAAAATGTTGAGAATCAGTGCCATAGAAGACAAAAGTGATTCAAGACATAGTACTAGGGGAAGTCAAAAACATCCTGAAAGCAAACACAGACTACAGCACAAATCAGAAACCCCAACATACTAAATGATGTGGAGAATTGAGACATGCTAATATGCAATTGGTAAAGAAGTACCCCCGTGGAAGTCATAGAGGATTGTAGGGGGCAGCGTAAAATACCATATGGCGTGATGGTCACACACGGGGCCAGAGTAGGGTATATTCAGACCCCGTGGCCCAGCATCAAGATCAAAAAACACTTACCATATAGGTGCAAAAATATGAACAACTTCCAAGAGGCCCTTGTAGATCAGCACTAAGACCCCAAAACTCAGGCCTTCATTGGTAGTAACACAAAGTCAGTTCTACATCAGATTTAAGAATATAAATGAATTGCATAGGTATAATAGCAAATAAAATCAAATATCGTCTATTATCTATCACTAAAGCCCTTTCTTGACTGCTTGTTAGCTTGTAAAATCCTAAGTAATTTTTTAGATATGTTCAACCAAATATACTTGAATGACGTGTGACCAACCTTCTGATGGTCACAGAAAACAGCAACAGTAAAATGCCTAGTCAAAGACTATCACATTGGTCATTCCAAGATAAGAAATACAGTTTTGCCAACAGTTTTGAACCATGGGGACAAAGCTCACTTCATATTGAGACACCATTCTTTTACTTATTTCACCGCAGAAATAGAACTATTTTTTTTAAATTTGTATTTACATCTTCGAAGTTTTCATGTTGCAAAAGAGACTAAATATAAACTGGTCCAGTAATGATCGACATGCTGTGACATCCACAGCTGAGAGAGGTTCAATCTGCACGATTAAGACTTGGGTTTAGTTTTGGCAGAATATATTTAAGCAGAGTTTTTTCAGTGCCACACAGTGATGAGACTTTTACATTTGCTTAAACCATAACATGCAATTTGCTGAAGAAACTCACAGTATCTGTCTCAGAAGCAGAGAGAGTATATGGCAAGAACAAACAAAACTATACATAGAAATTTTCCATGATGCAAAATGATTCATACCCACTCCCCAAACCATCCACCAAGAAATTTCTAAAATCTAAATCTCCTAAGGATTTTTCAGTCCTTCAAATATTTTAATAGGTCTAATCTAAATCTTCTTTTTCTCCAGATTCTACCTAATCACCTCCACCTCCAAACAGCTGCTTCGTTGTAAAGCAGCATCCGCTGGACTTCAGGGCTGCAGGATTTCAAGAGCTGTGTATTAATCCGCACTCCCTCCTCCCACCGGCAAGGTCTTGTGGGAAGACGACTACGTGTCTCGCCAGGGATTTCTAGCAAGAAAACGCTACGCACCTGAGGAGTGTTAGCATAATTCTCCGATTAATCTTTGTGTTCTCTCCTCAGCTGATTGTTCGAAATAGTCGCCCGTGGGTGTATACACTCATTTTAATGTCTTTCTATTGTCAGAGTGCAGACTGTGGGCTCGTAGCTTTAGCATCCCAGGAAGTCTGTTGGAAGTGCAAAATCTCGGGGCCAACCCCAGATGGTCTGAATCAGAAACAGCTTCAACAAGACCTCTAGTGGTTTATGTGTAGGTTCAAATGAACAGTCACAGCTCTGGGTAACTTGTCTTTCGAAGTTCTTTGATATTCACCATTTGCATTTCACATATTTAAAATTTCTGTATTCATTTTATCTTAATTTCTACAAATGGTGATATTTGGGGGGAAATTCACATTAGGCAAAGCAAATAAACGCATAAATGAACGATTTCTCAGCTGTTCTATTTGCATGGCTCATCTTCTGTCATCTCATGTTCTCCTACAGCTTTAACTATATTTTCATGTAAATTATTTCCCTTCCTACCCCTCACCTTTCTTTATAATTGTCTCAGATTTCAAACATGCTTATTGGTTACTTATATCTTGATAGACTTACAATTAAAAAACAACTAAAACTAATTATCTTCACCCTTCAAGATGTCTAATACTATTATAAAGGAAGAAAATAATAATTACAACAAGAGATTTCCAGGTGATTTTGATGATCAGGCTGGCTTGACAAATACAGATCTAAGTGCATATAAAATATTACTTCCTCCTTAAAAGAGGCAACTTTTTGAAACAAATACCAGTAGTTTCAATGTGTATTATATTACATTGCAATATATTTCTTTGTAATTGTAGTTTCAATGCCAAGTGTGGGGTTTATTTTGTTTGAGTCGGGGTTTCCTTGTGTGGGAAGTATAATATGAGGAGGTGTGATCAAAAATGTGGTGAATATTTAAGTCAAAAATCTATCACAATAAAAAATACGTTGCCATTAATCCTCCTCAAAATACTTCCCCTAGCTTTGAACAGACTTACCCCATGTTCTTGCCACATTTTAAAATTTTTCTGGAAGTCCTCTCTCATAAGTCTCTTTAGTTGTGCTGTTATGCCTGCCTCAAAATCCTGAATCAATTCAAAACATTTGCCTTTCATGTTGATTTTGACTGTGGGGAAGAGCCAGAAGTCCCACTGTGACAGATCCAGTGAAAGGTAGAGACACTCTATACTGTTTTTATTTGACAGAAATTGCCTTAAACATTTGATCAATGTGATATGCTCAAAACATCTGGTGAATGTTTAAATAGGAAGTTTTATTGCAGTGAAATGCACATTGACATAAGTCCCCCTTAAGATACTCAAAATATTTCCCCCTCACTTCAAACACACTTTACACCATTGTTCTTGACAACATGTCTGTTACTATAATTTAAGCATTCTCTATACTTTCCAGTAACTCCTTATATCAATTTATCACTGCATTAAAATATCAGAAGTCTTCTAAATTCTAGTACCTACTCTTGGGAATTCTAATTCTTCAAACTACCTTGGAAGAAATAATTGGACGTTGGGCCTTAATTACAGCAAAAATTAAATATTTTGTTACTATACAATGCTAAGAACATATTTTTTTCCCTATGTGACAAGCTTTGTTTACATTTATATTATTGGTACTTGTGTTTAATTCCCAGAGACTCGAGAAATAGGATACATTTTACAGCTCAAAAAATGCTCAATCGGATTGAACATCAGCCTACTCAGCACACTAGGCAGTCACTCTCCAACTTCAAAGGACTTAACATCACGCTTGAAATGAAAGCAGAATGCTACATTATCTCTTTCATTCAAATCTGAAAACAAATAGAAGCAAGAGAGTGCAAACAAATACTATGCCAAAAAAGAAAATTCCTACATTTTAATCATACAGAAAGTTCATGAACTGACGGCCAATGTGAGTATAGCAAGCCAGAAAAGAAGTTTGGTTGGCTGTACTAAGGAAAATTAAGTTGAAATTTGCTCTTGATTTAAAAAAAAAAATTAAAGGCTTTTGTTTGCACGTTTTCTTAGGTGGTATACTATTGTGGGTTGTGTGCACATTTTGAAAACACATTTAAAATGTATTTCTTTGCCTGAGATCAATACTGAGATGACTTACCTGTCAATAAACATAACACTGAATCAGATGCGGTCAAATGCAAAGGTTGCTTCTGGCTTACGGAGACTGAGAACTGGAACTCTCTGGAGGCTTCCCCAGCAGGATTCACCTAGAGCTCACCAGCGACTAGGGGCAGCTCAGCTCCCAGGCTGCTCCTTCTCAGAAACACACCCAGTTCTGGTTCCCGGAATCCTCCCCGTCGCCCTCCTTTAGCCAAGCAAGAGAGTTCTAAAGACAGCAGCTCCCAAGCCTCGGACTCTAGCTTGGTCGGTCTTCTGCCTGCACCGGAACGCTGATTTAAAATGGAAATTCCTGTTGCTCACACTTCATCAAAATAGTTTGATTTGCGATCTGGGAATACACACCTGAGATAATTTTTATTTTCACTAAATGTTGAGAGCTACTGCATAATACATAGGGAATGTTGATCAAGGTTAGGTGCACCTGTCCCTAATCCTGTCTTGTGAATCAAGTGGTTTGGAAACTGCTTTGGAAAACATGTTTGGAACTTAGGCTTTGAATTTAGCAAAATAATGTCCCCCGGTATCTGCTGAACTTGTGTGGAAATCATTACCTCCATTACAGAGGAGTCCTCTGTGTAGACTGAAGTGGAATGTAACATACCATCCAGTACACAGCACTGAGATTATGCTAAATTTCCCTGTATATTGACTCTTTCCAGACGAGCAGGACACACCTGAGTGCATTTATACAGGTAACACTGAAAGTTTCCAGCAAGGTTAAAATCTGTAAAACGCACTTACCAGGGGCCGTTTGAGAAGAAAACTTTGGATTCAGAAGAAAAAGACACTTTAAAAACTTAGCGGGCCAAATGACGAATAAAGCTATTTACAATGTTTTTTTTTAAGACTCTCTTATTTAGAAAAGTAGTTCTCTCTACTAATGTCCAGTGAAGCAAAATTTTAAGATAATTCTAGCAAATGACTAAAGAAACATACACACTTCTATATGAATGTGCATATATGCATACACACTATGTAAAGAGCATACAGGAATATATGCATATAATCAAATATATAGTGTTCTATATAAATGTGTTTTAAAATAGCCACAGAAAAAACTGTGGAGTCTCTTAAAAATATTCAAGTTCACCAAATGCATTGTATGTTCTGAAACATTATAAAACTATAAATAGTCTGTGGGTGTATTAGCCAGTTTTCCATTGTTAACTACACAATACCACACAAACTGAACAAATTTTAAAGACCAGAGTTTTGTCTTGGCTCAGAGTTCTGGAGTTCAAGGTCAAAGGGCTAGATCTTGTACTAGCTCCTCTTGCTGGCCCAGTCCCAACACCCACAGAGACAGGGAAGTACATGTGTGCGTGTGTGTATATCCCAAGATCTCCTCTTTCCTCTCCCAATTCCTTTCTCATGCCATCCACTCCCATCCCTGCCCCGCCTTTTGCCCCAGCCCTTCCCCTCCTTTTTATATAGCAACCAGTATTCCAAAGACTCCACCTTAATTGCCTTATTTAATCCTAATCACTTTCCAAAGTCTCCATGTTGAAGTACCTAAATTAGATCAAGTTTCCCTACTCCCTTAATATCGCACAATGGAGATTAACTCCCAACATGAGTTTCAGGGAAGACAAACCGTTTCAAGATGTAGGGCAACTACAGTCATAGCTCAATATGGTCAACAGGACGTGTCACCAGAAAAAACAGCTGAGCTGAGTTTGATGCCCAGCACCTCCCAAAAAAGAGAGATAGAAGCCCCAAGTTCCCTTTAACAGAGGGAATGAGGGCAAGGTCCCTGAAGTTGTGCTCAGCTGTGCTTAGAACTGCTGACACACAGAGAAAACCTGTTTCACTTGGAGAAAAATAGTTATTATTTTCCTCTGTGAGGTATTTTTCTTCTCCAAATGGTCAGAGGTTAAGTATTTCTAATTAACTAAATATCGGTATTCATATTTCCAGTTATTTAACCAAAACCCAGTTAACTTGCTCACGTGTCCCCCCCACCCCAGTGCCATGCCTGGGGGTGAGGCCGAGGAGGCCAAAAGAAGAGCAAGTTGACCAACACATAGTTACAGCATTTGATGACAATTTACAGAATCAAATAAATATCCATGTGTCTGTGCTAACATACATAATAATTATTGATCACTAAAGAGGGGCAGCCCTTCTTTGTAGAAAAATATTGAGTCAGTAAATGTGAAAGGAATGAGAGAAGTCCGAAAGTGCTATTAGGGATTGGCCACTGTAATAATTGTTGATGAGATCTGCTGGTGTAGACTTGCATCAGCAAGTGAAAATTTGAGGAGAAATGGAATATAATACCTGACACTTCATTAGCCAAGAGGTGAAGGTCCATATCACAAGTAGTAGGACATACTGACATAGGTACTGAATAATATTATATACTGGGAAGAGCAAAGCATCACTTCTGTTGGGGGGGTTGTCTTCTTCTTTTTTTTTTTTTTTGACACAGGTTCTCACCATGCGGTTCAGGTTGGCCTTGAACTTCTGGTGATCCTCCTGCCTCAGCCTCCCGAATGCTAGGATTATAGGTATGGGCCACCTCATCTGGCATCTGTGGTATTCTTGCTAAAAACGGCTTAAATTTGATTTAATAGAAAGCAGCAGGCAAATCCAAATTGTATCATATTTACAAAATAACTGATTATTTAAAAAATCAGAAGTGTCAAGGTCAGGAAAAGACTGAGAGATTCTCAATCATTGAAGGCTGTTAAAAAAATCTCAGGGACTGAGTACCATCAGGGACACTGAGCTGTGTCCTACAAGAAAAATAGGTGATGGGGTGGGAGAACAGGAGACTTGCCTATGATTTGTAGGTTAGTAACTAATGTTAATTTTCCCATTTTCATAATTGAAATATGGAACCCAGGTGCAAGGTAAGTGCAGACTCAGCCAGATTTGTTACTTTTCTGTAAATCTAAAGTTATTTCAAAATGAAAAGATTTTTTTAAAAGCTAGAAAAATAGTTTCATGCAGATCCATTGATTCTGGTGCCGCTTGCAAATTAAACCTCAAACACTACTGAGATATTTTGCTTTTCTCTTCCAGTACACATTTGAATTTTCTCCTGAAAGCTGCTACTAGTTCATGAGTGGACACTCTCATGGAGTTTGCAAGGTCTGCTGATAAAGTCCAGCCCAATTACTAATAAAATACATTTACCATATAGGTATTTACACTCTCCACAATAAGGAAAATCACAATGCAAAAGTCACTGATGAGAGTAGAACACAATTTGAAATGTTAATCGCCCCTAATTGTTATTGTGGATAAATTGGTGTTGCACAAGAGTGACATTTTTCGCGCTAATATGTATAATACAACTCATTTAAAACACATTTTGGCACCCCAAAAATAAAATTTAGTAAATTTAGGGTACTGGGTAATTGGCTTTCATTAGGATTTCCTTAATTAGATACTTCCTAAATAGGTTTATTAGTGATCACAAAGTGAATCTATAAAGTAACTTGTAAAAATGTAGAATTTGCCATGTAATGGGCTCACTATTCATGGTTATTACTATCAAGAGAAGCAGGGCGTGTGATAGATAGTCTACATTTTGCTTAATGTTTGCTTTGAGGTATTTTATTGTTCTAAATAGGTAGTAAATGTCCATTTAAAAAGAAAAGCAACAGTCAGCAAGCTGCATAAAAAATAACTGGAGGACTGTGTGTATTTCCACCAGTTTTAATCAAGTAAGTGAAAGCACTCATCCTCAATCATTCTACATGCTGGAGTCGCTGTCAGACCGAGCTGGGCTGACTCCTGTGTAAACCACAGCAGGGCGGATGATTCGGGTCCTGAGAAAGGACTCTGAGACCACTTGCTGTGTACAAATACAGTCTCTATCTCTGTCTCTGTCTCTGTCTCTGTCTCTCTCTCTCTCTCTGTCTCTCTCTTTCTCTCCATACACTCCCAAAATCAAAAGATTTCAAATCAATTTTTTAAACCAAACAATGATATTAGAAAATTTACGCTATCATGTTCAAACTTTACTCTTTTTAAAAATAGTAAGTAATCCAAATACTTGTAGATTTGACACAAACTAAAGAGAAATTTACATCACGTAACTGTTCTACATAAAGGCATCGGTAATACACAGCAGATAAAAGTAAATGAATGATTCAAGCTGTCCTCTTCTATAAAATATGAAAAAGTGGGGATGAAACTAACATTTTATTGAGAACAAATAAAAGACACAAGGACAGACGATCTGAGATTTGTAACGAGAGAGCAAGGTTTTCCCTGCATACATTTGCTTTCTGCTTTATTTGCTTGCTTGTAAGAAGTAAAATGAGGCTGATTTTAGGTGTAGTATTACATAAAACACTTTGATAAAAAGAAACAAAACAAAACTGAGGGGTGGAGAAGGAGTGACTCTGTTGAACTAATGATTGCATTTAAATAGTACTGTGGATGTTCAAATTCTAGAGATAAAGATAGTCATTCTTTACAGTAGTTCTCCCTTCTCCTGAGGTGCATCACCAGAAATTGACCCTTCAATTATGTGCAGAAAACAACCATTTTAGTCATTGTTTAATCGAAGCTTATTGAATTAACTCTGCTGAGCATTAAGCATCGGGCCCTGTGTGTGGTGATGAGATAATGTGAAACACACAGATCTCTCTCCTGACCTCACCGGGTGCAGCAGGCTCACGGAGAAGGCAGGCAAATGCTGGAGGGTGAGTAGTTTAAACAATTTCACTTAGAAATGGAGTTGAGGAAAAGCTTTGCTGACAAAAGGACGCTCAAAACAATGGAAATGAGTCAACTAATTAATCCTAGGAGAAAAGAATTTACCATCGAGAAAGAGCAAATACAAAATCTATGCAAATAAGAGCATGAGGTGCATGGAAAGTAAATTGGGCAGGACTCAAAGAATGTCAGTGTGAAAAAATAGAGGTACTGGTGCCCTTCCTGAGAGGAGCCAGAGCAGGATTTTGCTTATATCACTCACACAATTTACTCAAAATTGAAATTCTTGACAAGGAACTATGATATCTATAATTAATCTGGGACAATAGGTTACCTATATGAAATATATGGTCATGGACAAAATTATGCCTGTATACTAAGGCAAAGGAGAAACTGCTGAAGAGAGACAATGCGTGGAAGATGATATGTGGAGAGCTTTGCAGAGAAGAGTAGGGCTTCTGCAAGTTTATAGTCCTCATAGATATGCAAATTAGGACCCTGCTTCAGTGGGCTATCCAGAAGATGGCAACCTCGAATGGTTGTTTTGGTGGAAGAAATAAAGAGGACAGATTTGTAATATATTTAAAGGATAGATGGACTAGATAGAGTATGGTGGAGGAGGGACTCCTGGGTTGATTTCAACTTTGGACAAGGTGGGTGGTGCGGCTACTCCAGGCGATAGGAAACAAGGAAAGAGGCCAGGGCAGAGAGCTGCAGAAAGATGCAGTATTGCCATAAGGCTCAGATGAGCATGAAAGACGAGGTTCATCTTTACATCAACTCGGCACTAGGTCTCTAGGAAGTATCATAAAGGGTAGCCGAAACCTTCCACCTGTCACTCCGTGAAGACAGGTCCTCTGTACTGTAGAAAATGCTCTATTTTAATTGTCCTGGCAATGATACAGCAGCTAGACCCAATCCTACATCTAGGTAAAGATTTCCACTAAAGGGTGTGATTGTCATTCACGCAAGGATAGCAAAAAAAGAAAAAAGAAAAAAAAAAAACAGGTATCGGCAAGGAGCTGTGCCCTTTACACTTTGGGGCAGGAGCTAGCTGGCAATCACATCGCCTTGGGAGGAAGGGCAGCAGTCTAAATCATGAGGCAGAAGGCACACTGGAATGGCATGACTGGTGGCCTCTAGGAACTGTACTTGATATCTGATCATATTCAGGCCTTTTTGTTTACATTGTAGCTATTTCTGTTATTTCCAAGACTTCCATATCTTTCTCTTAAATGCTATAGCCCAGTTATTGCTCTGTTTGGTGGACAAAAAGGGAAAATCTGAGTTTCTCCCTGAAATTAATAATGAAAAAATACAGGCAACCTACTTAGTTTAAACTAGACTCTAGTTTGGTCATTAAACAATTGTCTAGTATGGACCACAGAGCTAAAATAATTTCCAAAGACCAAAATGGTCTTGTAGAACATGACACTCTTCCTTCAGGAGCTCCTGAAGAGACACCCATTTAAAAGATCTAATTTCCTGTAGTCTTGAGCTCAATTTTTACTTAGGTGTTATGTTGAATGAGTTTGAGGTCTGCTTTGGTTTTACTATAGTGCCCAGGAGCCAGTGGGAGACTGTAAATCCCTTCCTAAAGTCATTCTACCAAGGGAAACCCACTCCTTCGATGGAAAAGAATTTACATGATAAAAAAAATTGACGTGTGTAATACAATTTATTTTGGCAATTCACAGCAATTTTGTACGTATGATATTAATGATATCTCAGAAACCATTTGCCTTCAAATGATGGATTACAAAGATAAGACTAACTCTAAATTTATAACATGTTTTATAGCATAACTTTTGTACCTAAGCTTCAATTTCATGATAGAAGTCAATAGAAAAGCAGAAATTGCTACAAAGAAATTTTTGAAGCATTTCAGCACCATATCAATTTCATACATCATGAAATTTCAACTATGATAAAGCCAAAGTGTCCTAAATTTCCACTAAGAAAGACATCAGAAAAGATGAGAGATTTTTCTTCTCCTATACAAATCATAGGTAGAAAAAGGATGTGTGTACAGAAAATGTGACACCATTCAAAAACTCTCATCACATTTTCTTTATCCATTCATCTATAGAGGTGGGTACTTAGGTTGATTCCTTACCTTGGCTCTTGTAAGTAATACTGCCATGAACTCGAGAACACAGATCTCTATACATCTTACTGATTTCATTTCCTTTGGCTATATAACCAACAGTGAGTTACTAGGTGATATGGTAGTTCTGCTAATTTTTGAGGAACATCTATAGTTCTTTCCATAATGGTTGTACTAATAGACATCCTACTAACGGTGTGCAAGTGTTCATGGATAAATCTGGAGGAGGTTGTTATGTGAAATAAGCCAGGCACAGAAAGATAAACGCAGTGCTGTGCAATCTCCCTCACAGGTCGAATCGAGAAGCGGCGAATATAGTGGTGGTCACCTAGAGGCTAGTGGGAAGGGCGAGGAAATGTTGATTGGAGTATACACAATTTCAGTTAGAGGGGCTGGGGATTTAGCTCAGTGGGAGCATGCTTACCTAGCAAGCTCAAGGCCCTGAGTAAGATCCCCAGCACCCAAAGAAAACCACAAACAAATAACATTTCAAGTAGACAGAGGGAATAAATTGAAGAGATCTACTATACTATATAGTGATTGTGGTTAATAATATGCTAATTTCTTGAAAAATACCGAGAGTGGATTTTAAAGTGTTATCACCACAAAAATAACGACTAACTGAGACAGTGCATATTTAGTCATACTTAGTCATTCTACATATAATGCACGTATTATTCAAAACATTATGTATGTGGTACACACAGCCTTATGTCAGTTTAAATAACTAAATAAAATGTCAGCATTTTCACCAACAGTTTTTAATATCAAGTTTTACCTAATTTTCAATTAGTTTGGTGAGCATTTTGTTGTCTGGGCTTTTTAAAAGATAAAATGTGTTTGTTGTTGTTGTTCTTGTTGCTGCTACTGTTATATTTGGCTTGTTTTCTTTCCGACAACTACAATCTCATTCCAGAAGACACTACTTGCCAACATGTTAAGTGTCATAAATTTCCACTAAGAAAAGTTGGCCAACTACATTCAGCAACAAAAAAAAATAATTCAAAATCTCTCTCAATTCTCATTGTCATTTGTAACCATCTTCTTTGAATATGTAGTTTGGAAGAACAGGTCATTTCACCATTCAATTAAAAAATTAATTTGCTCATGTTGAAAATACAGAGAAACATGAATCATTTATAACACTTTATTTTGAATGAAAACATGAATTCATCCAACAGAAACATAATTTACCAGAAAGTTTATCACATGGACAGCTTGGAAGCAGATGTGTTGGTTTAATGGGCATAAAGTCATGTCTAGTATAAGCACATGAAATAAGGAAATCATTTCATTAAGAGCAAACACAAATTAGTCTGGCATGATACAAAGAATTATGATAAGAACTGGTCTTGCTAGTTCCTGGCTTGATAAAATAGAAATTAATGATTTGATGTCTTTTCAAAAAATAATTTCTGGAGCTCCTAATTTTCAGAGAGGTAATAGTCAAGGGGTGAGAGTTTCCAATCCTTTCTCCAAAGAAAGAAAGAAGAGCAGGCCGGAAGCCAGAGCCGTGGGAGGAGCCAAGATCCTTTCTGGCTAGATTCACCATCTATCTGAGGGTGTCTGATACAAAGAAATAGACATATTACCCCAACTCAGGAAGTCCAGGAAGAGGCAGTTACTTCACAAGGATTTTACACATAGAAGAAGTAGTTTTAAAAACCACCTGAATACAGATTTCTTTCTGGAAAAGACCAAACAAAAAGGAGCCGGAATGAAGTATATGAGGCCCCGCTGAATGAAGCAAATAACAAGAAATGGGGCTAAGATAAGCAGAATAATGCCCTCTAAAGCTATGTAAACCCTCGTCCCTGAAACCTGTGAATATGTTGCTTTGTGTGGCAAAGGGCATCTAGGTTGTAGATGGAATAAAAATATACCAATCAGTTGGTATTAGAATAGGGAGGTTATCCTGGATCATTTGATTATCTGGACTGGAGGCCCGACGTGGTCATGAGAGTCCCTCAAAGGAGAGAGAAGAGGTCAGGCCGGCACGGTGTGAGGGCCTGACTTGCCTTTCCTGACTTTGCAGAAGAAGGCAGGGGACCACGAGCCAAGGAATACGTGCGATGAGTAGAAGATGCAAAGGCAAGCAACAGATTCTCCCTCTGAGTTTCCAGAAAGGAACACAACCCTGCGGACACCTCAGCCTCAGCCCAGTGAGACACGCTTCGGAATTCTAAACTACAGAAGCAAAAGGGATACAACCGTATTGTTAAACCAGCGCGTTGACATAGTGTGTTATGGCGGCAATACAAAAACAATAAAGAGGAAATTAAGTAAAAATCCATAAACAGAATTACAAGAATCCTCTTGCCCTCTTAGATTTTAAGAATCAGGAACTCTTCCTACAGTGGTGAATTCAAAAACGAACAGTTGTTCACTGTCCAGCTCTTCCAGTGCACAGCTTCCAATCATGTGTTCAGTCCTCACCTGCACATCTAAATGGTATGCAAGGTAACCTGACATTTGAGGAGTCTTTGCTATGAAAGAAACATATAAAAACAAATCAGTAGCAAACACCTGCCCCCTAAAGTAAATCGGAATAAAAAGACAGCATAGCAAGAAAAAGAGATTTTCCAAAAGGCATAAATAACATAAGAGATGATATAAATTGGCATATAGGATAAATAAATTAGGAAACTGAAAAATAAATTTATAAAAATTATAAATATAAAATGTAAAAGCTGAAATAAAAATTTTTCAAGTGATATTGGAAGATAAAGTTGAGGAAAAAACATTTTTAAGTTCCCAAAAATGGAAAATAGATGAAGACAGAAAAGAAACTTAAAGTATAAACTCAGGAAATAAAAACAGTTCTGGAAAGAAAGAAGCAATAAAATGGTGAATAGTACAGAATTAACTTTGCCCAAAAAGAAGTCTGACCTTTGCCCTTGGCACTTGGGAAGTAATCCCCAAGGTCTTCAGATGCCCTGCCTTGCTTACATAAGTGGTCTATAACCTTCACAAGGGCATCATAGTCATGCAAGTCTGAGGAACTATTTTTGACCAAGGAAAACTAAAAGCGCATGACAATTGAATACAGCATATAATTCTGAACTAGATATTTTTGCTATAACAGACATTATTAGAACAAGTGGTGACTCTATGAGGTCTGGACATTAGATAGTAATAACATGTTATCGTTCCAAATTTTCTGCAACATCTTTATTTCTTTTTTTAAAAAATCGCAGGCCATTGTTTCTGAACATGAGCCACTTTTCAAACCTAGAATCCACCGACAGAAGCAGATGCCTCAGTTTGCAGGAAGAAGGATTCTGCCCCACCATAGTGAATGTGCATGTGAGTGAATCCCTAGATCTTTCCAAAGGGAACTACAACCACATACTTCAAGAACTGTACAATGTGTGGAGAAAGGGAAGGGGTCAAATGCTTCAAGGACGTTGGACAACGTGTCTGAGTTGATACTCATAAGAGGTCCCCCCCAACTAAGAATAAAGGAGTATAGCAAACAAACAGAGTCCTGTCTCAGATCCAGCCAATGGACCCAGCTCTAGTCATTTCCCTTGTTTTCAAATGCACGAGTAGAATGGATACTCTCAGTATTAGTATTTCCCCACCTCACCTGGTCAGCCAATGAGGTGAAGAAAGAAGTAAGACCTGTCACAGAATGATAGCCCAAAAGGAATTCTCTGAAAATAATCCCTCTGATGCCTCGCTGGGTGAAATGAAACATCTATTCTGGCTCAGGACAAAGATCCATGCTATCCTTAATGGTCTAAGCATGCAGGGGTCGCTATAGCAGTTCTAGTTAATTCACTGATCATGCTCCTGTGGGATCCAGACAATGCTGAGGATGATAACCAAAAGCACAGAGTTAAACATGTAGAAGTCCCAATCACAACCACTGTGCCAGATACGGTACTTCTGCTACAGCGTTTTAACATGGCTCAGGTACTGTATATGGTATGTAGCTATCGATCTGAAAAGCTATTCTTTCCCAAGTCTATCTCCTAAAGCAGAGAAATACATGACTTTCTATAAAGGTTCCTGGTATGCTATTGAGCCCAACTAGAGATGAAGAACCTTCCCATGGGACACTAAATATATGCAGAATTACCTCGAAGGAGCCTAGTTCTTTGCGATCTACAAGGTCATAGAGTTCATTGGCACAGCAGAAAGCCATCACAGATTGGAAACAGAGCATCTAAGATCAAGTACGAGCAAGCACAAAGAGCTGAACAAGCCAGTAGCCTGGACCCAGGTCTCCACCACTGTCCCCCAGCACTTTTTCCCCAGCTCACACCTAGAGCTGCAAGAAGGGTCCCTTATTACCAATTTCTACAGAAGAGAAAATTCTGAACTTGTCATGGTTTGGATGAAGGTACAAGCTGAAAACGGAAGGCAGCACTAAACAGGAGGCCATCACAGGCAGTGGTGAGACCTCCCTACACTCCACACGCACAATGAGCAGACACTTGGGTGGTTTCTCTGCTCACTCACTTTATATGAGAAATGCCCAAGATTATAATTTATATGGACTTTTGGGGGGCAGTGCACTGACCACTTTGTCAAGAATGCAGAAGGAGATTTGGAAGAGCAGAGAGACAAAAAAGATCTGAAGTAAAAGAATGGGTTGGATATGGAAGTGGGCTTGACACATAAAGAACTTTGCCTAGCGAATGCTAACCTGGAAAAATCTCTAAATAACCAAGCAGACAGAATGACTTGGCTTGCTGGTGTCAACCAGCCTCAGTCACTGGCCACGAGCTGCTGGTATAATGGGCACTGAACAGAGCAGTCATGGAGGGAGAGAGGAAGGGAAGCTGTATAGGGTCTCAAGTAGCATTGAGCTTCCACTCACCAGGACTTATTTGGCTACTACCACTCTCAAATAGTCAGGTGAAATTGTTTCTTATCAACAATAAGTGAGAGAGATGCTATTGGACCATGGGGCATGCATTTGGGACTTAGGAAATCATTTGATCAGTTCTAATAGTAAATAAGTACGGCAGCTATAACCTGAGAAGCTCATAGAAGATAAACAAGGGTCCAAGCTCTTTGTAGTGTGCTCAGCCGAGCTATGGGAAACTGGCATGGACGATACAGAGGGGAGAGGATGAGTAGCCAAGAGCCCGTCTGTAGGGGCAGGATCTGGGGATTATTCCATCCTCTTCCCTCATGTAAATCCCCGAGAATGAGGCCCACTAGAGGCCTGATGGAGCTGTTCCCAAACCTCACAGGAAGCAGGTGGAGTTGAGCAGGCAGGCAGCAGCTTCAGAGTCACTGTTCTGTGTCGCCCAGATCCACATTTCAGGACTTAACCATTTATTCTCCCTAGCGGTCTGGAAGCTTGTCCTCAGTTTTCAGGAACTGCATAAGTTGAAGCTGACAGTGATGCAAAAGGGCAATGGAGAGCTATTCTTCCTGGTAAGATTTGTTAAGATACTTGATTTTTAAGTACAATCACGTAATTTTTATAAAAAATGTAAGCATAATGTTAAAAAAGCAAAAGGATTTTTAAAAAATGATTATGCTAGGAAAATCATTATAATTGCAGATCGGGGTTATTTTCGTTTGCAAATCTTCAAAACCAAGCTCCAGGGAAGCTATTGATAAGCTAAAATTCAGGCTTCTTACCATGTTATAGTCAAGCTGTAGCATATTCTATCTTCGTTTCATTTTCTTCCTTAAACACTTGAATGTGTTCACCCACACACATCCCAAAACAAACACTTGGCATGAGACTTTTTCTTTCCTGCATCATCCAGACTTTGGAGAAATGAATATATTGAAATCAGCAAGGAGAGTCATCATGTGGTTGATACAAGGGTTTGAAAGCCAACATCAGCCGGACATGCTTTGATTTACCATGTGCCCAATTCATTCTTCCATCAGGTGGGGAATATTTGATGACTCAGTCAATCTCTTGTAGATTTCACAAAACACATACAAAAGTGCCTTAGTTAGACTTGTCTTTCCTGGAATCAAGGACCATAAACTTACTAAATAGTTTCAAAAGAAAGCAAATCTATTAAGGCCAATGATTGATCAAATAAAGGCTGATGTTCATCTAAAATGAATAGTGGATAGAATCTAGAACCAGAGGTCCTTCTGGACAAGAATCTATCAAGATTCTTCAGGTTTTCTCTACACCACTAAATATTTGGCAAAATTTCAGATTTTGGAAACACCAAGATCAGCATAATGCAGAGTAAAAAGGGACACTGAAATCACAGCTTCATCGCTCTCTCTCTTTCACACACACACACACACACACACACACGTACACACACACACAGTTACTGTCCACTTGAGAGCACTACTTCACATGTATGTGCATCTTCTACTTTTTGCCTTGTTAAACCACGCTGTTTGAACAGGCCGTTGGCACCCTCCAGTCTCACAAGGAATTCTGTTATTCTGTTATCCTGAAAAACAAAACCATCTGATGGAAGATAATTCTAAATGATCAGTTTCTCTTTGGTGGTTGTCTGGTTGCTCGTTGTTGTGGTTTGTTTTTTTAACTGACAGCTAAAGAATATTAAATGTGGTTTAAAGTGCAACTCTTGGGAACAGATTTAAAAAGAAGCTATTACCTAGGGTGGATACGGGCAATTTTGATGGCCTAATTCCTATAAAATTAAGATGTCATTCCCTCTGATGACCCCCATTTCATTTAGGCACACTTTCAACACCACACTAACTCCATTCTCCATATTGTGTGTCTCAATTTAATGAGACTTGGAAAGTCTAGTATCCTTAAAATGAGAATGTTAATTATATATTGTTTTCATTCTTTCACTTGAAATCACAAGGACTTTTTTCTTTTTAGTTCTAAATTAGAGAAAGCTACAATATATTTTCCTATATAACATTTGTGCATTTACGCTGTATTCATTGGCCAGGCTCACTGGAGAAGAAATGAGAATAAAAAGACATCATCCAATTTAAATACATAGTAACCTTTCCAGTAACAATTGCTGACAGCCACATCATTTTTTTTTGGCAAAACTTTGAATCTACTATAACTTGACTTGTTACAATCAGCAAACACTTTTCTATTTTTCTTTCATTTTTTGGTCCATTTGAAAAGAAAAATACCTAACTGCAGCATTTCTTAATGGTTCACAATAATCGTAAAATCTTTCAAAACTATTAAACACACACAGGCACTCAATGCACTCATGCACACGCGTGCACACACACGCCAGTAAAGAAAGCATACATCTATACATCCCTGTACTGTTTTAAGAAAGAGAAATTCCAGTACAATTCCCTAGTTTTAAACTTTCATACAACATCTTTTAAAATATAATCTACATTTTATTTCAAAAATGCATTTTATTAAGAAAAAAAGAAAGGAATTGATTACAAAGCAGGAAATCAAAACCACGGTCTATAATGTGTCGATGCATTTTGATACCAAAACGCTGCAGCCGCCAGCAATGCAGACCACAGAGGACTACGTGGTTTCACCATCTGCAGACCCATCTACATCTAGCTACCAACAAGGTTAATACTGCCACTAAATAAAACAAACACTTGGAAAAGATTCAGAGCCATGATGGTGGTCACATTCATCTTTACATTGAATAAATACTACCATTTCGATATTAAATCTTTCTCTTGTCACCACAGGTCTTCCATTTTTTAAAAAATGTATGCCATTTACCAACTTAGGTCCTTCATAAACTCTTATGTTAATTCAGGTCCTTCAGATTTAGTCAGGCATTACAGAAACATCAATATGGATATAGAGCTGTGAGAAAAGACAAGCAAGTTTCCTAAGAGTTAACAAGGACAGCAGGGAAAATAAGATGATAGTAATGGTGAATTTACATATTTCCAAATTTTCTAGTATATACAAATTCAAGAATCTAATTTTTACTTGGGAGGCACTTGGAGGTGTGAGCGTGGCCAGCAAAGTGCCTTTATTATTTGTCTCATGGAACACAGAGATAGTTCCAAGCAAGTATCTCGTTTACATGGCTTCAGAATTAATTGTAACAGTTCTCTAAGGTTATTGATAATTCCTCAACTTCCTAGTGTATACCTACACTCTAATCAGAATGCACTAGTCAGTGGATGTCATTGATCGCTGGTGCTTGCGGAGAAATTAACCCCATCATCCTGGTTGAGAAGCGACTAGGAGGAGACGTTTAGTATAGATTATACAATACGCTATCTTCCCTTACAATGAGCATCCTTTAATCAGTCTACCAGTTGTGCAGAAAAAGGGGCACGGTTGCATCTCAGCTTTCAAAAAGTATATATTAGAGGTTCATGCTTGAGGGGGTACATATGTTAGAATTCTCAGCATGGGAAATGGGGCTCTAAAGTTCAATTTGTTACCTTTTTTCTAATACACGAGAAGATACTACATGGAATATAGTCATGCGAGATCAAAGAAAAGCTGATGATAAACTGTAGAAAAACAGAAATATAAACCTACAAAAAGCTGACATAAGGTTTGGGAAAAATATTCTCAGAAGTGTATTTCATTTGAGGTATTACAGTTGTAATTAAAAAATAATTTTTGTTGTGTTAAGAATTGTTTTTTCTATATAATCCACAAGCTTAATTGAGAACATTTCACAGTCTTTGGGAAATTGGAATTACTCAGGGTCTTAACTACTGTCGCCATCAAACAATGATAACAAATGAAAAGGAAAAATTTAAAGCTAAGACATCACATACGGACAACCACTGCACTTTGAGGCTTTTTACAAATGAATTCCATGTTCAGAGCTAAACCCAAATGTATTCAAAATCATTAAGGAGAGTCAAATAGAAAAAGAGCAATACAAACAAGCCAAAGACAACACAACATTTTTGCAGACTGTTGATGTATTGAACGTGATACAGAGAAAGGCAGAGGGGCTTTCTATGCTTCGGGCCACTGAAGGTGCGAACGCCAGCCAAGTAGGGTCTTAGAAGCGTTTCTGGGTCTATGAACAACACCACGGGAAAACTAAAGCAAAGGCAGCGTATGTTCTCAAACAAAGCAAGGTTATTATACTCCAATTTTGACTTTTTATCTCTAACAGAACTTATGTATTACACAGTGAAGAGACTGCGGCTACAGTTTTCACATTTAAAAACTGTAGTCACTAAGCAAGTTAAAATGGTTTTAGATCATGTCAGAACGGCCGGAAATGAACAGCGATATCTAATTCCTTGTTACACAGAATGACTGCCATGAGAAGAGTGTCACTAGACGAGGCCTCCCCGAGTCATCCAAGCTGGGACACGGGGAGACGACAGCGCTGCAAATCCGTCGCCTGCACACTCAGGGTCAGAACAGTTCTCGTCCACGGCAAAGCCCCTGGCCATTAAAACAAACCGTCATCAGTGTGGGTTAAATCAGAGCTGCCCATCAGAAGAAGTACTCTTTCTGATTCTCATTCACTGTGTTTTGTATATTAAGCTCGCTTTTCAAAACAGCTTCAGCACTGTCTACATTCTCTGACCTTTTTGCCTCATTTCTTTTGTATAACCTTTTCTGCTGGTAAATGCGAACGGCTATGGCAGTGATGCAAAGCAAGATAAAGATCACAACAGCTATCAAACCTAGAGAGAGAACAGAAAAGAAATACAAAGTCAGAGTCTCAGGCAGAATAGAACTGTGTTGACTTCATTGCATAATAAGTCCCAAGAAAATTATTTTCCACTCAAATCAAGCATCTACTATTAGAAAGATTAAAAATTCAGAAAGATTAAAACTGATTCAAGCAGTATTATAATATATTGAGTTTACTTTTGTCTGCAAGCAACTTATATGTTCAACTTGGTTTAACCCAAATGCACATTATATTGGATTTACTTACTACCTTTATATTTAATACAAAGTACTACCTATATGTTTTAAAACAAGGTGGCAACTACATCTCAAGACATAGATAAGTCTTAATTATTTTGAAATTATGAGGAGTAGTAAAATAGCAGAACATTCAATACTAAAAGGCTTACATGTTTTTAAGATTAAATATGTAAACATTTTATAAAGTTGATTTTCAATAATTTGTTGAATACCAGGTATAGGTTAGGTATACGAATGGACAGTCCCAACTAACAAAACATAGATACGGATGTATAGTTAATATTTATTTCTATATGAGGAACGCCAGTTTTTTGAAACTTCTTGTTTCAAAAAACAAAATTTTTCAGTACTATTCTTAACCACATCTACAATAATCAAAGCTGGCATTATATTTTGTCTAGCATCCTCAAAGTGTGACCCGTGAACCCCTGAGTCCCCAGGACACTTTGGGGAGGATCCCAAGAGTAAAAACTAACTTCATGAGAATTCTAAAATGCCTTTTTCTTCTTTTTTTCTTTTTCTTTTTTATTGCCAAGACCATGTATTGGTACATTGTATACACAGTGATCACATTCATCATAGTTAATTTGTACCTGTACATGATACATCTTGGTATAAGATGCCTTTTTCACTGTGCTGAAATTTGTGCTCATGGTATAAGATAAAGCAAGGTAAAATTCCTGATACTTAGCATAGATGAAGGCAAGGATACCAAACTGTAATAGTAGCCACCGAGCTCATGAAGCTGAAGACATAGTACCACCAGGCAAAAGCCATGTATTCATTTAATGATGTCCCTGACGCAGCAGTAAAAATTCCTCGCTTTATTAAACCTTGACCTTTTGCTACAAGTCTTTTGAATGATTTGCGTGTTGAAATGGGAAATACACATAAAGTGCTTGTGGCATATTCTGAAGGATGAGGGCCATTCTCAGGATTGTGTCAACGTTGATGTTGTGAACTGAACCTGTTGCTTTATGCTTCGTGTAACACCATTTTTATTTAAAAGAGAAACTAATGGGCAAACTCTGGTTGTTCAGATGTGGGTACTTGATCTAAAGTAAGAAAAAGAAATCTGTCACTTCAAGAAAAGTGACAACACATGTTACTAATGATAAAAACCAAGCTTTCAAATAAAAAATAGAATTTGGAAAACTATTGTATCACCATGAGTTGAAGAGTTTCCTCTTCATACCTAAGGACTTTTCTGTTGAGATTAGTCAAAGTATCAATGAAGGATACATTTTTTAGATAAAAATAGGTACTATGAAAATAGCAACACAGATCAAATCTCATATTGCAAAATTAGGACTCTAGTCTCATATAAAATAGATGTATATAACTGTCGAAGTACGATTAAGTCAAAGACTTAAAAGTTCTCGTCAATCACAGGAAATTCCTAAACACATAATTTACTAAAAGATTGACCCTCCCTGGTCACTCGTGATACTGTCAATATCTAGCCAATTTCTGACTAGATCAGCCTTTCCTGAGAAAGAAAACAGTCTAATGTAAATGCAGTGATTGAATTATGTACATGAAATCTGAGGAGTTTACTGATGGGCATGGTCACTTTTGTTATTATTAACCGTATTAATAAAGAATAACTTTAATTAGAATATTCATTTGTCATTACATATTTTTGTCTCTCATTCTCAGTTGAGTTGCTTTAAATGCTTCTTGTGTCTGATTATAAAGCTCTTGGCTTAAAGAGAGATTCTGAATAATTTCAACGTGAAACAACTAATAGACTACAGTATAGAGAGTGAAAATCACCACCGCATTAGCCCAAATGGGACATCCAGATAGTTAAAATCAGGAATGGTCTCTGAACTTGTTTGCTCCATGTATGTGACTTAGCTGTTTTAATTTGGAGTGATTTTAGTCAGGATCTGTTGTGCCCAAGAAAAAGCTTGATCTCACCTGTTATAAAAAATACAACAAAAACCATTCTATATAAAACATGGCTGCTCCTATACTCTCTGATATTATATCCAAAGCACCGTGTGAATGTGTGCCTAGGAAATTATATAACTTCGTCTCTGTCTAAATCTGCCTGTCTGTATCAGAGTATGCTGGCCAGAAACTCGGCACATCTGGGTCACCAATTTGAAATGTCTTATTAAATCAATTCTCCCATCTTGTACTTTTCATTTTGTTTCTAAGGAAAAACAAATCTAAAATGTAGACTGGGGATGGGGGGATTAGACAATCTGCAGAATGCTTAAGCGGATTAACTGTGGTTACACAGTGGATGCCATTTATGGACAAAAATTCTGCCACGATGCTACCAGATGGAGTAACACACTGGAGGACGATACACTGTGAGTTAGCAGATAAATTGCACGTGGTCCAGACAAGGTCTTCTGAGCTTAGATGGCCACTGCCAGCTGCTCTGCCTCTGCAGCTCAGTCCCTGCAAAGACGGAAACTAGACAGTGCTGGTTTCATGGTCCCTGGGGAGCACCTTGGGCACTAACCCTCCATACTGTCTTTCTCTGCCCTATGCATCTGATCTAAGTGAGAATTTCACAGGTGAACTCAACTGATTTTTGTTCTTGAATAACATTAGAATGACTTCCTAGCACATTCTTCCTTTAACTATGTAAATCTTGGAAATGAACTTTACCCAAAACAATAGTCTAAGAATTAAATATTTTGTTCTAATACTGACTTGACTATACAATGCTCTATATTTACATCTATCTTGGTATCTGTATTTACCTATATTTGTACAAGGAGAATGCATGGAAAAAGCACCATTATGTGACAATTTATTTGATAGGAATCCTAGTTTAAAATGTCGAGCACATAGTAAATCCTCTAACTTTACAAGAGTTTTTACTGTATACTGTATCTTCAGTATTTCCAACAGACTCTACAACTGTTAACTAAACTGCTGATTACATTTAACTATTATTCAAAAGGTAGTTTTTTTGCTTGTCAGGTGATTAAGTGAAATCCTATTTTATGTATCTTTAATTGGCACATCATTAATTTGAGAAAAAGTCAGGAACAGGAACAGCAATTGTGATGGTTAATCTCGACTGTCAATTTTGATTGGCTTGAGAAACACCTGAAAATTAGTAAAGCCTATTTCTGGGGGTTTCTGAGAGGGTGTTTCCTCAGATGATTGCCATGTGGGACACAAACTGGCATGGGGAACCCAACCTGAATGTGAAAGAGTGCATGAAAAGAACAATACTGGTACCATCCAACAGGGTGGGACCCCAAATGGAACAGAAGAAAAGAAGGAGGAAGCTGCTAGCACAGTCTGCCTGGTGATTTCTCACTCTCTCCTTCCTGGCTGCCAGGAGGTGAATGGCTTGCTTTCACCAAACCCTTCCGCCATGATGATTCTGCCTTACCGCAGGCCTAAGAGCAAAGGAGCCAGCTAGCCATAAATGAAAAACCTCTGAAACCATGAGCCAAAATAAATCTTTCCCCCTCTAGGTTGTTATTCTGACATATTTTGTAAGTGACAAAAGCTTAACCTAGCAATGGCCACAAAGACTTGACCAGTACCATTCACTGTCTAAATAACATCATGACTACTGGATGAGTAAGAGCATACAAAAAGAACCAAATGGACCAAGTAGGAAGCCCATATGAGTTGCCCCAGTATGTGAATAACCACATTATCTGGCAAGGTGGTAGAATAATTATTTACTTTTATATATGTCCACATCACATTCAGAAGGTGGAGAAAAGCTAAACCACTTAACATTTCAATAATTTGATTAATAACATTCTTAAGAGCATTAATCAGGAAGAGAAAAGGTTTATTTCTAGAGTTGGTTTTGAATAAATTATATCTCTAAGAACACGCTGTCACATTACCAGAGAGATATGCTTTAAAAGTTTTTGTGTTAACTCTGCAATTTAAAATTAATGCTAACCACTTTTAGTCCATTAACCTAATATTTGATAAAAATGAAACAGACAGTATAATATTAGTGAGTAGTAGTATTTACAACCTGAAAATATCCAGTTTAAGTGGCATTAAGGCAACACAAAATACATGCTTCTCGTGTTAATGTTTTTCCTACTTTTTGCACGAGCCCTAGCCGAAGTAGTCATATGTCTAAGACAAAGGAAATTAAATATGACACTTTCTCAAATATATTCAGAATTCCACAGAGCTTGCAACTAGACATTTCAGAGATAGTTAATATTAATTATCACAGTACTGCAATGATTCCTTGAGTACGGTGCTTCAGTGAAATTGTGAATTATTTATACTGAAAATTTCCAAGAATGCTAAGAATTCAGGAAGTTTCTATAAGACAATCCAGTACAGATAGTAAAACACTCAATTGTCCTCACAATTCAGTGCCTGGCACTTGTGATATGAGTAGATTCTTCATAGATATTTATATAAAACCAAATGTTCACAGTTACTAGCAATGATCATAAGGATCCAAAGATGAACTCATTCACACTTCTCATTACCTCCAATTACCGCTGAGTCACTTTTGATTACATTAGTGAGGGGTTCCCTGCCATCCATTGTTCCAGAATGATCTGTAGTTAAATCACAAAAAGGGACAGAAGTGATATAGTTAAGAAAAGGGAAGAAGTTGTGAAACATTCGTAAATGTTTTAAGCCCAAACAGAATGCTGGAAGCGAATGTGGGCTCTCCATCATTTTCAAGTTAGGCAAGGACTAAGGAAGTAAGACTCTAGTGGAGAAATGAGAAAGAGAACAGAAAATTAAACAGAACACATTTGAAGAAGCCCTCTTGAGAATGCAGCGTAACCACAAAATCAGAAGTTTTCCAAATCCAATGGACAAGGTGGGTTTGTGAATGGGCAGAAGAAAAGGCTTAAATCACCTGCAAATGAGTGTGTCCTTTCCCTGGAGGTTGCATCAGTGCCAGCGGGGGCCACACAGCTGGACTCCGTCACTTGCCCGGTGACGGTGACAGGGGCCGGGCGGCCCACGTGCAGGGCAGCCTTCAGAGGGGCCACGTGGCTGAGCTGCACTGCAGAGAGGCAGCCCGCGAAGCCCTGCGCTCCGGCCAGTGCCGTGTCCTGGTCCACATCGCTGTGCTCTGCAAAGGCCAAGAAACACCGCAGTATTACCACAGTGAAAAGCACATATGGCCAATGGCGCACACCTTGGATATTCCAAGTCTATTAATGCAATAGCGATAAATATACAACTAATAAATTCCCTTCTGTGTTTATTAAAAGAATCCCATCTATTAAGGCTGTCCATAACTAGTGTAGAGATCTCCTAGGTTAACAAAAACAATTTTTAAGTATCTTTAATTAGGAATGATATGGAGAATTCTCAGGAAATGATTAAAGTCTTCATAAGAGAGGATCAGGCTACGAATTGGTGAGGGGTCATAATATTTCAAATTTTGAAACATCATTAAAATGTTTGTATGAGAGAGTTTGTAGTCAATACCAGGAGCTGCATGTCCTGGATTTAGAAATGAGTTCTGTGGCGGCTTTACAACTTAACTCATGAGAAAACAGAAGGTAGAGGTAAAATTGAGCCTCTAGAGATCCTTAACAATTGTCCACTCTAACAATTTGGTCCAGCTAAAAATCTCTCTGATACTTTACAATCCCACACAAACACGCCAGGCGATACACCACCATCACGTAAGAGATCATACTCCACAGTTATTTGTGTATCTCTTTAACGACTCAGATACCACGCTGAAAACATTCATACTTTGTTTTGTCTTTCTTTCTGCTTTAATTAGAACTTGTTACTTAGAAATATGTTTAGGCCTTTCATAGACAGCTAACTCCCCCTCCCATGAGTTTAGTTAGTATTGGACTGTTGTGGAATAGAGATTGCTTTGAATGCCGAAATACTAAATCATAATATTTACTAATAAATTACTAATCCCACATGCTAGTTGCTCTGCAAGAATAAAATATATTATTTCTTTGAATGTTATCAGACTACTGTGCATTCATCCACCAAGTACAATCACAAAATAACATAATTACTCTCCCTTCACTTCACCTACAGGGCACAGATAAAATTTGTATTTTGTCTCTCTTAAAAAAAAATAAACATTTCTCAGACGAAGAAATAAAAATGGCAAATAAATATATGAAGAAATGTTCAACATCACTAGTCATTCGAGAGATGCAAATCAAAACAACGTTAAGATTCCACCTCACTCCAGAAAGAACTGCGTATATGGAAAAATCAACCAATAACAAATGCTGGCGGGGCTGTGGAGAAAAAGGAACACTGTTAGTGGGAATGTAGACTGGTCCAACCACTGTGGAAATCAATATGGAGATTCCTCAAAAAACTACAACTGGAGGTCCCATTTGACCGAGCTATTCCCCTACCGGGGATCTTCCCGGAAGAATTAAAATCATCATACCACAAGGACGTATGCACCACCATGTTCATAGTGACACAATTTGTAATAGCTAAGTCTTGGAAACAACCTAAATGCCCAACAACCAACGAATGGCTGAAGAAAATGTGGTTCTTCTACACAATGGAGTACTACACAGCCATAAAAAAGGACAAACTAGAGTCATTCATATATAAATGGATGTTCCTGGAGAACATACTCTTAAGTGAAATAAATCAGACACTCATGAGCACAC